>JBBPUH010000014.1:0-84825 GCA_038094555.1 Boletus aff. phaeocephalus
GAAGGATGATAGAGACACAGAGATAATCGCCAGGAACGAAGCGCAATTCTTCAAGCGTCCTCTCTTCTTTTTCACGTTCGGTCGGCTCACGCTGCTGACCGTCGGTATCCTCGAGCAGCCGCGAGGACGGGGATTCAAGCGTGCCTGGTTCACCGAGTATGTCGCGCGAGTAGACTATACCGAGTTCTTTTTGTGCAAAGTGGCCCTTGTTGGCACCATCAGCGTATATCGCACGGAAAGAGTACCGGGCGAGGGGGTGTCTAAACTCGGGTATGTGAGGCACGGCAGTACGAAGGGTAGTCAGGACCTCGCGCAGGGTAGCATCTTTCCTGGATGTTCGCGTGTCAGACAAGCACACGGAGAAGAAACCACAACGTACCAGGTAAAGAGTTGGTGTTCGTCGGTCGTCGGGAGCGTGCCTTCCTCGAACAACGAGAGACGGTGAAAGGTGCCAACTTTGACAAACGATCGGATGAGAAACGGCGCCGTCTGTGAAGATAATAAGGACGCGGTCGAGAGTGGGGACAGACACCGACCTTTTCTCTGTCGAGGCGAGGTTGACTTGCTGGCTCCGTGTCGCTCATGTTCAAAGGACGTTGCTGACGTAATCGTACATTTGGTCAGAATCATAGTCGGAATCCGGAAACATCCGATATCCCCGGTATGAATCCTTTGCGAGGGTCGGAAGTTTCAAGGAAACTAAAAGGGTCTTTTCACATCAGCCATGTGGCGCTGGCGCAGTTATCGCATTTACGTCCAGGCTTTACGGAAATGAGCCTTGAAGATTCGGAAAAGCGCCGCCTATATATGTTTAACTCTGCAGTAGCCCGTTCAGTTCAACCGTCCATCATGCCTGGAGGATACGAGTTGTTGAAGCCAGACATTGTCGACAAGACGGCTTCACCAAGAACAAAGTATCGTTTCGTCTCTGTCATCGTCCTCTTACTTCTAGCCGCACTTTTGGTCTCCAACTCTGCCCCCGTTTTCCGGCCCAACCCGCCGTCTCTGAGCGGGTACGGCAAGGAGGACTCGATCGGACAGTGTGTTGTAACCACTCCTCTACCCGCGTCCCCACCTGCCCCGTCGAATCCATGGGCCTCACTCACCATCTCCGAGATCGTACGGATACAGGACTGGCTCTTTGCCCCAGAACGAGGCCTTAATCTCACCCGAATCGAAGTCGCCGCGCCATCCGACAATCACATATTCCTCGTTGAAGCCTACTATCCCCCAAAACAGGCAACGCTCGACTACTTGTCCTCTCCTTTCACGGTTCACCCTCCACCCCGCTTCGCCCGCGTGACTCTTCACCATGGCGCTGCTCTGCAACCTTTTGTAAGAAATTACCTTGTCGGCCCGCTCCCCATTGGACCGCACACGAGCATGTCGCCCTTGACCGACATCTATCAAGTGGACCCCATTCCCTACAATGCCCGTTCATGGTACACCAACGATTGGTCATCCCCGGAAATATATGCCAGGATAGTCGCCCCTGTCGCGGAAGCATTCGAGGTGAGTTAAGCTCATATCATCGATAGCCTGTACCGCTACTCACCGGTATCAAGGAGTTGTTTGGTGGTCAAGCTGCCGGTCTTCCAAATGACACCCTCGTTACTGGAGGAGCTGGTCCTTTCAGCTACGATGGATCCTTCCGTCGCCTCTGGCTCGCTTGGCGTCGTAACCTCTCGGGACAGTTTTTGCACCCCCTGAACTTCTATCAGTATATCGACGTCAGTGGCACAGACACTTCTCTCTGGAAGCCGCTCAAGGTCGGTGTTCACTTGGTTGTGGTCGTACGAGCTCATCCAGTAGTATAGACCGTGTATAACCACCAGATATTCGATACAACCGAGTCGTTTTTGGAGGCTCTCCACAATGGTTCGCTCAAGCGTACTCCACTGCCTACTCAAGAAGATACGGACTTTTCTTGGAGTACCAGAAAACGTATCGGCGCACAGCGTGACTTGGATCACCTCCCTGGTCCGCGCTCCGTCTCTTTCGCAGGGCTGCGGTTTAGAGTTGATCGCGAGCAGCAATACGTCAGTTGGATGGGCTGGGGGCTCTACCTTGGTTTCGACAGGGACATGGGTCTCAGTCTATGGGACATTCGATTCCGAAACGAGAGGATCATTTATGAGGTATTTTCCTTCTTCATTTCCCGCCCGTCCATACTGAACGTCGCTTTAGCTCAAACCACAAGAAGCATTGGCACAATATGGTTCGTCATCTCTTGTCCATGTACATGTCGCACTTGACTGGGCGGACTATACGCAGCTGGCAACGACCCATTCCAGTCCACAACTGCTTGGCTAGACCGCTATTTTGGCATGGGTGATTGTGTTCGAGATATGCTTCCTGGATACGACTGTCCTCATGAAGCAGTCTACTTGCCCGCTACAACATTTGGTCTCAACGGCCTTTTGTCGAGAGAGCGTGCCGTCTGTATATTCGAACACGACAGTGAACGGCCACTTACGAGGCACCTGGGATATGACAAGGACGAGTTTGGCGCTGTCAAGGGGTATCAACTCGTGATCAGAAGCATAGTGACCGCGGGCAAGTAGGTTGATCCCATCTCCCTTTACCAGCCAGACGCTCACCATTGCTCAAACAGTTATGACTATTGTGAGTGGATGGTTTCATCACCCTGAAAGGCAGTGATTGACCATGTATCTGCACGCTAGTGGTAATACATTAGTCCCAGGAACAAATCTATTTTACTGACAAACCTAGTTTGACTATGTTTTCCATCTGGATGGAACGATTGAAGTCCGCGTATCGGCGTCGGGTTACTTGCAAGCGGGTTACTGGGACTCTGACCAAAAGAACTATGGTACTCGAATCTGGGAAACTACCAGTGAGTGTCATAAAGCGCTCTTTATCACCACTGGGTTATATTTCATCTCTCAGTGGGAAGCCTACACGACCATGTTATTAACTACAAGGTGGAGATGCACTACATGATCAAGGAAAATGGCTTACTCTTCGTAGGTCGACCTCGATGTTGCGGGTACTGCCAATTCCCTCTTGAAAACGACGACGCGGCAAGAAACCGTGACTCACCCCTGGGTCGACGACGACTGGGGCAACGAAGTCATCCAACAGACGATTGAACGCGAGTACATCACCAACGAGGACGATGCGCTGCTCGAGTTACCACACAACTTCCAAGGGGGATACTCCATTGTCAATCAAGAACAGAAAAATAAATGGGGCACAGTCCGCGGCTATGCCATCCATCCTGGATACTCGCCAATCCGTACTGTAAGCACATTCTAGAACCTTTGAAGAGCTGCTGACAATCCAGCGCAGACCGTCGTAGGGTCCAAGCGCTCGCTCAACAGCGCCAACTGGGCACGCTACAACCTCGCTGTATCCCGTCGCAAGGAAACAGAACCATCGTCGAGCAGTGTATGGAATTTTAACCTGCCAGCTGCGCCACCCGTCGACTTCCACAAGTTCTTTGATGGGGAGAATATCACGCAGGAAGATCTGGTTGCCTGGGTCAATGTCGGGACGCACCACCTGGTAAATTTCCACCGTCACTCAATAACGCTAATTAAACACTGCCGCAGCCACAATCAGAAGACGCACCTAGTACTCGGACAAACATTGCTGCTTCGAGGTACATCCGAGACTGTCTCGAGCGCTCGACATTTTCTGACCGAAACTACAGCTTCTTCATCACCCCACTCAACTACTTTGACTACGACGTGTCTATCGACTCCAGCAACGCCATTCTCCTTCAGACGCCTGCAAAGGAAGGCGAACCATTTTCGGTAGAGGACTATGGCGTGCGGCCGGTACATTGCATTCCCGAGGCTCCTCCACCCTTCGAATATGCCCCTGTGCACATATATGATCATCAAGGGGAAGAGGTGGCGTTTGAGAGCGTGGAAGCGATGCGGGGAGCATCTGAGTTGTATCACCGGATCAAGTTTGAGGTGTGACCAAGGGATGGTGGCTATTTCGTCGACAAAAGATTCGTGTTGGTTCAAAAGATCTGAGTACTGCTTTATACTTAATCGATTAAAAGATGGCCCATCTAGCTTAGTGATGGTCACACAAACACGTGTCCACTTGGTATGTTGCGTCGTGATCACTATGATACTTAGCTCCAACCTCGCTCTGAATCCCGTAGCAAGAACAAATATGGCAAAGCGACAACAACTCCACAAAGAGTAGTTCATTGTGAAAGGCACTGAATGGTTCTGGTTGGGCTCTTTCCGAGCAAAGAGGTCAATGCAGTATCGGTGATAGAATCTGTGGCTCTTTTCCTTTAAAACCTGACAGTGTGTACCCACTGACACCCAACACACCAACCCACCCTGCTATTCAGCGAGCTGACATGCATCATGAATCGCAAGGTACGCGTTTCTTACTTTCAATGTGAAGTTTGGTAGAGTAATATATCCACCAGTCGATGAATTGCATTCTCGGGCGGCGTCCCTTATTGCCGAGTTTAACGAGCAAGGTGAAGGTGTCCATCGTGTCGATGATGCGATTCTCCTTGATCGTGAAGCGCTGCAACTTTGTCCGCGAGGTCACCCCAAGCGATACACCTCCGTGCACCGCCTCGCAGGAGATCTCGGTCGTCGTTACCGCCAAGTCAAGGACAGATCGGACCTTGAGGAAGCCATCCGTCTCTCTCAAGAAGCGCTTGCACACTGTCCGGTGGAGCATACTGGTCGACCCCAATTGTTAGACATGCTTGCCCATTGTCTCCGGCTTCGGTACGAGCAGTTCGGAGCGATGGAGGACCTCAGTATGGCCATCGTTCTCCTCCGAAACGCATTGGGGCTCGCTCCTGTAAACCATGCTTTTCGATCTGGTGTTTTGAGCAGCCTGGCATCCATCTTTATCATTCGGTACAAACGGCTCCGCGCACTGGACGATCTCAACGAGGCGGTGGTTCTCAACCAAACAGCCCTCTCCTTTCGCCCACGAGGTAACCCTGATCGATTATTCTCCCTGATCGAGCTTGCAGGCAATCTCTTCATCAGGTACGACCATCTTAGGGCGATAGAGGATCTCGACAGGGCCACTCTCCTCTCCCAAGAAATAATGGATCTTTGCCCACGAGGACATCCTTTCCGAGCCAAGGCTCTCAATACTCTCGCGAGCTGTCTCTCAGGTCGGGACGACGACAGAAAGGGAGGTATCGTGTCCCAAGGACACTTTGATCAGCTGCTTCTCTTTAACAACATGGCACTTCATTTCTCTATTCGCTACAGCGAGCTCAAAGAAATTGACGTCCTTCACAAGGCTATCGTCTTGAGCCGGGAGACGCTCGGCCTTTGCTCGGGGGGACATTTTATACGGATAGCAGCTTTGAAAAATCTGGCAAACAATCTATTTGACCTGTATGAGGCGCTCGGGAGAATAGAAGACATCGAAGAGGCCATTTCCCTCTACCGAGAATTGCTTGACCTCTGTCTAGAAGGACACCCCGACCGGTTGATATGTCTGAACAAGCTGGCCATGTCGCTGTATGCTCGGTACGAACGGCGTGGGCAGATGGAGGACCTCGACGAAGCGATCGTGTTTGCCCGGAATGCGCTCCAGTTTCGACATATTGGTGACCGATATCGAGCACAGGTGTTGGACAACCTTGTGCAGTATCTTTCTAGCCGGCTTTCGTGCTCGAAAAATGCGGAGGATGAGCTGGAGCTGTCAGGCCTTTATGCGCAACGGAGAACCCACACAGATGGACGATCGTCGAGGGGAGGATAGTAATATGGAGATGACGCGAGGAACATTCGATCGGCGTCATGACATAAAGTATGCGCATCCTGACGATCTGGGGGTGGAGCGGTGATTTCATAAACACAAGGTAGTTGTAATGAGAATCGATCAAGTTTGGTTCGCGAACTCGAGTATATACTATGGGCGTCTGACTACTGTGGACAGAATAGGTTAGTCGCGTCGGAGTCTATTGCACGACCGCACACCGATTGCGGTTGGCGGCCATTGGCGGCCAACACCATGAGCGCAAGTCAATGAAGCCACCGTGTGCCGTGAGCGATATATCTGATAAGAAAAACCAACGAAAAAAAAACAAGACAAACGGGCCAACACATTGTTCTCTGACGTCCTAAAATATCATGTCCAACACGACTAATATCTTCGTGCGTCTCTCGATAATCTGGTGTCCAGAGTTGATCGCTCTCCGTGAACCCATCTTCAAAGCCGTATTCTCCGAGCGTGTCCGTCGCTTGTCACATGTATGAACGCTGTTGTGTTTCTGTATGATCCGGCACGTGTGTGAGCATGATACACGGCCAAGGTGCAAGGGGGAGTCATCTCGAGGATGATCGTCTAGAGATCCGATGGGAGAGGGAACTCAGCAAACGTCACTTGATGCGTCCGTGCCGCGCACATTAGCGGGCTGGTATACAGCTTCTCCGGAAGGGGAATCCCCAAGAGGCATTTCTTTTTCCAGGCCGCATGAGCCTCTTGCACTTGCTGTCGCCATCGGCCTTGGATTTTACCCACCGGAGGTTAAACCGTTTTGCTTGCGGGTAGGCATTCTACCAGCAGTCGTCAAGGGGTCTTTCGAGCGGTGCAATTAGAATTGGAAACACCTAGGGAAATAGGGTGATGGAACAGGCTATTGATAGGACGAGCAACCGCGGCATGTGATACACCGGTTTTACCTCACTCCGAATGTCGACGCCGGCGGTTTTCTCTCTGGAGTCAAACGTACTTGGATGTGTTTTGCCCCGGATAGTGTGATCAAGGATACCCGTCGTGGACACAGGCTCGCGAGCAGGCTGTGTTCATTGTTTGAGTGGCTGTGTAGGAGAGACGTTCGCGCATGTCCAAGTTTGCGTTGGCTCGAGCGTTCGCTCCACTGCCAATCCCATCGCGCGATCCGAGTAAGAGTTCAAATGTACAACGTCTCTTCCGACGCAGAAATTTGTCAAACCCATTTTCGGCCTCCATACGCGTCCCACGCAGGCTTTTCACGGTCCTGGCAGTCGAGAGTTCCGCAGATGATACTTGTGCGGCGGTTGTGACGTCCTCACGACAGATTCTGTCCAACGTGGTCATTAAGCAACATGACTTGTAAGCCTGCGGCTACCTCTTGACGCCTCATTGATTTATGTTTGTATAGGCATGAAGGGTTTGGTGGTATCCACCCCACAGTCGCCATTGAAGGACACCAGCGCAACATGGTAAGCATATATATCATACGTCCGAGTTCATCATTGATAGCAGTTCATTGATGTAGCCAATTGCCGTTCAAAGAGCACTCAGTGAGTCAGGCCTGTCGATGCAACACATTGACGGTGTTGCTTTCACGAGAGGACCTGGTGAGCCCGGACCTTCAACACGTATGTTCTGACAATTCAGACAAAGGGATAGGTATCGGGGGCTGTCTTAGCGTCGGATCGAACGCCGCCAAGACGCTTGCCGCTGCACTTGGCAAGCCGCTCGTCGGCGTGCACCATATGGTGAAGTTTCGCTGATACGAGTGTCAGGGTTCACTTTTCTCACCAGTTCCTCAGCAAGCGCACGCGCTAACGCCACTTCTCACCTCTCCTTCAGAAGAATGCCCTCAGTTCCCGTTCCTCACATTGCTGATATCTGGTGGTCACACATTACTTGTGCTTGCAAGATCTCATTCGTCATTCCGTATCCTCGCTGATACCGTCGACGAAAGCGTCGGTCGCACATATGACAAGGTAGCTCGCATGTTGAAAATGCCTTGGGGTGCACGAGGACCGGCAGCCTCGCTAGAAGAATTCTGTCGCCAAGACGTCAATGATTCGACTCCTCCAGATATACGACCTTTTTCGGTCCCGATGCCTGGACAACTCGCATTCTCGTTTAGTGGTCTCCATTCTGCGGTAGAGCGGCATACATCCAGGCCCGATACTCCCCTCACGGAATCGCATCGGCGCACCCTCGGACGGGCGTTCCAGGACGGAGCGGCGAGACAGCTTTCAGAAAAACTTGTACAGTGCCATTCCATCCTTCGAGATGAAGGGATCAACGTACGACATGTCGTGGTTAGTGGTGGTGTGGCAAGCAATTTGTACTTGAGGGCTAGGTTCACACTTTGTTCTCTCGTTTAACACGTATTAACGGCCCCACCCACAGACTCAGAGAAGCACTAGATCTTTATAGTCCCGAGTGCAGAATATCGCTCACTTATCCTCCCATCGAACTTTGTACAGGTACCTTACTTTTTGCATCTGTTTACGGTACAGGCTAATGTCCGGTTTAGACAATGCCGCAATGATTGGTTGGGCTTCTATGCATAGATTCCTTGCTGGAGATCACGACGACTATACAATAGAACTCCGTTCTAAATGGAGTGTTGAGACGGTTTTAGGCCGGACCCCTGTTTGACCAACTTTAGTCCCCAGCTAATCATCATTTACGAGCACCGGCATCTCAGCGTGAACATTACGAAACTTGCGTCTAGAGTGTCTAACTCGGCCAGCCATCCCTTCTTGGGACATGTTATACCATCACGTTTCGACAGAAAATGTTACACCATGAATTACAACACCCCCCTTCCTCTTGTGTGACTTTTTCTTTTAATTGCTCCGCTATGCGTTTACCGTGGACCCTTTGACAACCACTGGTATGATCCCTACCAATGAGGTATGTCTCTTCGCTGCCATCCACACAGCGTAACTGCTGCTTACCTCCTGTGGGAAGAAACCAAGGGCGGTGGTGACACACCCGCAAGATTCCCCCGACGAAACCTCCGTGTGTTGTGAGAGAGATAACTTGAAAGAGCAATAAGCACGTAGCACCGAGGGAGCACCTCGCAAAGGAACCAACCTACATTGCTCACGATCGTTTTCGAAAATGTCATCTAGCGAGCTCGTCACGCGACGATCAACGTCCTCGTGCGTTTCGCGATAATCGGGTTTCCAAAGCAGGTCGGCTTCAGTGAACCCATCCTCGAACGTGTATTCCGGAAACATGGCATGTATCTCCGAGCGCGTGCGCCGCTTGTCGCAGGTATGGACTCCGTGCTGCTCACGAATGTTCTACAGACAACGTTTCAATCCATTCGTATGGGACGAACTTAGCGCCGACCTCTACGATAGTGGTCCCTAAACCGCAGATGATGGTATCATCAAACGTAATCTCGTTCGTCCGTATAGCACGCGTCAATGGGCTGGTATAAAGCTTTTCTGGAACAGGGATGCCAAAGCGTCGTTCTGTCTCCCATGCGTGATGGGCATCCCGTGCTTGCTGTTCACCAAATGCTGTGAGCTGTGGATCGGCTGGGAGGTAACGCATCGGCGAGGTGAGATGGGGACAAGATGGTACACAGGGAACTGAGGTACGCACGCCCCCATTCCATCACCCCATCACCGTTGAGCTTCGACCAGTATCTGGCTCCATTGTCAATCGAAAACATCACACGATGCTCATCAATAAGGCTCACTCGTCCCACGCCTTCCAGTAAGCCGAACGCGCACAGTCGTCAACCAGAGCAAAAATTAGAAAAACGCTCTGCGTGATGCGACGCACCTTTTTGCCATACTTTGCCTCGGCTAGGTTGTCTTTGCAAGAAAAAGGGTGTAAAACGAAAACTCGTTTGACGTAAACGAAACTCACGAAACCCTTCTCCGTGTCTGCCGATGAAGAGGACCTTGTACTGAACCCCTCGTGGTGCGGTCGCGTTGAGCCTATGGATCTCCGCAGTGAACGTCGACCACCGATCGGGGTGTTTGTCTATCAAACCAAGTCGGGGAAGTATCTGATGCACGCGCCGAGTGTCAGTTTCTCCGAAAAGCACTGGCGTGCATAAAGGCACGAAAGATCTACGATGATGAACTCACGGGCTATGCAATGTAGAGATGACAGTGCAAGATTGGGATTTGGGTACGATGTTGCGGTCTGAGATAACGGCGCACCTGGTCTCGAGCAGACACTTGGTTTGGATCGTCCTGAATGAAGAATCCTGGGACTGTCTATCGAACAAAGGTGTTGGCGAAAGTGCATGGCTCGTCGTATAGCGTGTCACTGGCCTCGTATTTTCTTGTCCTCATGATCATGGGTCGTATGGTCTACTAAGCGCAGTCGGTCTGAGTCAGAACTCCGAGTCGACCGGGCCGCCGACTTGAAGGAACTTTCTGATCGTGGGAGCGAACAGCCTGGACGCGCTTGAAAGCGTCAAAGCCTCTTCTACACAACCACGAGCAATGAACGCGGTGAATGCAAGGTGGCAAGTCTCTGCCCAAGTCATTGTCGGGCGTCTATTTCCAAGTCTCACGGGGTTGTATCCGTTTTTGAACACTACAGTGATTGTGCATCAACCTCTCCCTCATTCGTTGCGAGTCAGAGGGCCACGTTGACGGGCAATCACCATCGAAATGGATTCACTGACGGGTGAGCAGGAAGGTCGTGCACCATCAGAAAGCAACGACATCATCGTTTCCCGGCTCGCAAAGCAAGACAAGATCCCCTGGTACAGCAAACCAAACCTTCGACTGTTGTATTTCTTGATGGTTCCAACTTGTCTCGCGGTGCAAATGGCGGCTGGGCAAGCGGTTCTTTGCAATGTGTTCTCAACCGAAGCGTGCTGACACGGAGAAAGTTTTGATGCGTCCATGGCAAATGGCTTGCAGGCTATACCCTCGTGGCTTGAATGTAGGATGATCACTTTATTGGTATCAGAAAATATTGACAGGCGCAATAGATTTCAACCATCCTCGATCTGCCTCGTTGGGACTCATGATTGCCATGTATCCTCTCGGTGCTGTTACTGCTCTCCCGTTTTTTCCTCCAGTCGTCGATAAGATCGGGAGACGATCCTCGATCTTCCTTGGAGGTCTGATATCGATTGCTGGAGGCGTTCTTCAAGGATGTGCATCTAACTGTAGGTGATCAATGTGTTGTGAAACTCGAAAGATCAATTTCAACTTGAACCTGCTAGTCATGACGTTTATCTGTTCTCATTTCATTCTCGGATTTGCCAATGCTTTATGTGTCGTAGCTGCATCTGCTTTAGTTGCAGGTATGGCAAAGTGAATTTGGTTCCTATGTCTTGCGCTGAGATATTTGAAGAACTCTCACATCCCAAGGAGCGGACGGTCGTGGGTGCTCTGTTTACCGCTTCTTACGACATTGGTAAGTTGAAAGTGTGAATGCTCGTGGGGAATAGAGCTGATTTCCTTCAGGTGCTGTGGCTGCTGCTGTGATAACCCTCAAGACGTTTGCCATGACAAGCAATTGGGGATGGAGAATCCCCTTGTTGCTCCAAATAGTACCCGGTCTCTTTCAGGTTGCCACTATCCGGTTCCTTCCAGAGTCTCCTCGTTGGCTTATATCAAGGGGAAGAGGGAAAGAAGCACATGCCATTCTTGTGACATATCACGCAGAGGGAGATAATAACTCAGAATTCGTCAAAGCGGAATACAACCAGATTGTGGAGGCACTCGAATTTGAGCAGAATACTGCCCATGCAGACCGAAAGGTGTCATTGTCAGCGCCAGCAATGCGACAGCGGGTCATTACCACGATATTTCTTGGATTGTTTTCCCAGTGGAGTGGAATGGGATTGATCTCGTAAGCTACTTTTTGGCTCCCATCTGTTGGTATCCGGTCACCACGTCAACAGATACTTCCTTACCCCGATCTTAGACACTATCGGCATTCATGATAACCACACGAAGAATGTTGTCAACCTTGCTAGATTCTCGTGGAGCCTCATAAATGGCACGTTCATTGCACTGATGGTGCACCAATACCCTCGACGAAGGATATTTCTAGTACGTAGTCCGGTCACCGACTCCTCGACGCAAGTTCCCTACCATCTAACGTGTCTACAGACGTGTACTATCTCGCTTTTCGTTGTATTTACCGCATGGACCATAGCGAGTGCCGATTATTCATTTACTCACAGCAAAATTTCTGCTCAAGTAGTGCTCGTGTGAGTATGAAATTTCTTGGACGTTGTTTCCGTTCTCACCGGTGGATAGTCTCATTTTTGTGTATAGTCCGGCTTACAACATTGGTTTCAATACCATGACATACAGTAAGCGCTGTACTCTCCGTATCAAGTTTTACTGTGTGACGCAAATACACTCGGATTTTAACAGCTTACGTGACCGAACTTTTCCCCTTTCATGTCCGGGCGAGCGGTATCGCCCTTTTTCAGTGGTGGTACTGCGGTGGAGCATTCTTTAACCAGTTCGTGAATCCTATTGGAATCGATCTCTTGGGTGCGTCCAGGTGCTTCACCCACATAATCATAACGTGTAATCCGATAAACCCATTTGGGAACGATAGGTTGGAGGTGGTACATTTTGTAAGTTTTTCCTTTGGAGACAGAAACGGACCGGTGTTGAAAGGTGCCGAGCTACTGCGTGTGGAACGCCTTTCAAGTCCTAGCCGTCTATTTCATGTTTCCGGAGACGTCTGGCCGCACGCTCGAGGAACTGACCTTTTGTAAGAGCTGATGTTCGAATACACTATTCTTCGACTGACGCCTTCGCAGTATATGAGGACGATCGGAGGCAGGAGGTACCCAGGAATCCCGAACTCGAACCACTGCTAGAACATGGACCCATGGATTCTAGAAACCCAGTGACAGAAACTGGTCGTTTCGAGCAGGAATAACACAAAAGGGTCGGATGCATGTCGGCTGTAACTATTGCCCCTGGACGAAACATCTAATACCCGCTGGCGTTGATCGTATCGGCTTCTCGAACTCCTCCGTGGTGGTTTCACGCATCTTCCCTTTGTGTACTTGTAGTGCTCCCACGAATCATTACATACCCTACATATTCCATGTACCCCGCAGATTTGATATCTTCCTCACCGTCTGACAACAATCCATGTATTACGAGAGACATGCATAGGTAAGTGATGCCTGAGCCGACTCTAGCTCCCACCGTGAGTCCCGGCCAAGGTCCTAAATTATACTGAATGTGTCCCATCCCCGCAAACCCCAAGCGGGATCGCCTCCGAGTCCTCCGTACTATCCTCCATTCCCTCCCCCTCCACAAATAACCCAAACCCACTGTCGATTCCTTGCCATCTGTTCTCAAGGTCACGGTCGTACAATTCCCGTATGCTAATGATGAATCGAGGCATGATAGCACATGAAAGCGAATAACTGAACGTGTCGAGGAAAAGCATCAGACCGACGACGGGTGATCGCGACGCATTAACGATATTGAAGAGCAGATTCCTGGATTGGAAAAGCGCATCGGTGTGGTTAGATTTTGACTCTCGCGCAAGGGAAGGTCACGCGGAAAGGAGCGAGTGCAACGTACACGACGAAATAGACAGAGCCTTCTCTCAAGAGTAGCTGCATCGACCGGTTGGTCTTCCAGCGCTTCGTTAGCCTGTACATGTCAATTGATTGTTTGAAAGTAGGGATGGCGGCGAGAATTAACAATGTAGACCCAAGAACAAATCTGGGAATTGCTCTATACGTTGGAGAAGGTGTTTCATGAGATGTGTAGCTGCAATGTCTGAAATTAAGAACTTGGACGACCGTCACTGAAGAAGAAAGGTAAAGGTCAATAACTAGGAACTTCCGATCTGGTCCGAAATTCATACCTGAGATGGCCCTATTAGGGTAGTTGTAGATACCTTCCCAAACAGCAGAGAGAATGACTTGTGACACGTAAAAGAACAAAAGGACACCGAGGATTATTCCCGATTTATTCCACATTGCATAAACACGAAGAATCATCACTACTACAGGGGCCATCAACATAAAGGGAAAACGCTAAGTATGGCGACTCACGATCGGCAGCAGCAAGGAACACTATGTATCCCCAGTCACCTATCACAAGCATCGCAGTACCTTTGAAATGCCATTAGGATCTCAAATCAGCATTGAAACCTCCCAAAGGATACACCTACACCTGTTTAACCGTGAATGCTGTAAAAGTGGTTATTGAGACGGAGGTACCTACATCTATCAAAACGATCATCAGTGATGGGCTGTATAAACATCAAAAAAAAGAAAACCAACTTGAACAGGTCCAGGCACAAAGGTGCTACCAACTATGAATGTGACTTTTGTTCAGTCTAATCAATGTCTTATCACCCTTGGACATACTGAGCGCGAGTGTCCTCGAAGACGGACTATGATTAGCAAGATTTTCACGTATGAGTCGCGATACGCATGAACCTACATAGCCCAACAAAGACCGACATAACGAACCTATGGGACGATCGGCTCAGTACGTCTACAAGGGCAGAGTCCCCCATGAGATTTTACGTACAATGACGAACAGCACAGAGACTCGAGTCCAGGGCCTGCACTGCGGTACTGTCAAGGATCCAGAAACGGGTTATTAACCCTCACTTACCCAGATGCTTTCTACCTTGGGTATTTATCAGCGCTGGAGGAGGGACGGGAAGCGAAATGAGATACCTCTCTCGGCAACGTGAGGACTGGCGTGCGAGTAACGATTGAGTTGATGCAAGGCAGCACATATGCGTTAGAACTCACTGTAATCATATCCGACAGCAACGATTATTATGACTGCATTGGTCAGTAGGGTTGATACATGCGGCCAAGCGTTAAGCGAGCCTACCGGCGGCACAGCCGTTCGTTTGGATATCCTTCACAGTAGACTCTAGGGAGGAGGACATAGCATGTGAAGGAGAAACGCAAGCAAGGGCGCTAGCCCGAGGAACTAATCCTGGAGAGGACCGACGTGGACCGACTAGGACGAGCGCAGTCACGGCGGTCTGCTTAAAGTCCAGATCGGACCCCATCTATTACCGGCATAGCCACACGTTCCTTTGAAGTCGACACTCAGTGGCAATGAAAGGCAGCAGAATAGCAGCCTCTGCGTTCGTGCTCGTACCACATCTCTCTCTCACACCAAAAACCGCGATTCCCTGGGTATGGCAGCGCCATGCGAGCACCGGACCATCCAAGGACGACCATACGCTCACAAAGTCGACCGACATGCTCAACGCGCTCATGGGGTCGACGCTCGGTCTCAGTAAAACACCCGCCCTCGGCCCCGCACCACAGCAAACCCAAGCTCCGGTCGTAAACGAAAACGCTCCCGTGGGGGACATGTTCATCCCACCCGCACACGATCCCCTTCTCGAATACATCACCGCCGTCATTCAGCGGCACGGTCTCCGTGCACGCGCAGAGCGTACCGTTTCTCGTATGCTTCTCCACATCCACACTTTTACCCGTGCACCTCCCACCCCCATCGTCCGAGAGGCCATTATGACCGCCGCTCCTGCCGTCCGCGTCGTTTCACTCAAATACGGGACGAAGGTGATGATGACACCGCAGCCATTGACGGAGAAGCAGCGCGTCCGTGCGGGACTCAAGGCTATTATTGCAGCGAGCGAGTCGCGACCAGGAAAGAGCCTGGAGGTGCGACTGGCGAGAGAAATGATTGCTGTGGTACAGGGCGAGAGTAGATCGCTGGGAGAAAAAGAGCGACTACACAAATTGGCGATGGTAAATAGGTCAGTACTGCTCTCTTCCACGTCGCATCCATCGCCTGAGTTTCGTTCGTTCTTTAGAGGAAACATACGCAGATGAACTATCTCGAGGTTCGCCGGTACTACTCTGCGTGTCATTTACAGTGTCTGGACACGGATCATGTGATCATACGCGATCAAGCCGGTCGCGGGCGCTCCGTTGGAGCATGCATAGAGCCCTATTACTTTACAGAAGCAAGTCAATTTGACAATGTACTCGAACCCAGGGACGTCGCAAAGGTACTTGACTGGCTGTCCGACGGCACCGTAAGTGATCGACGCCGAGTAAAAAAAGAGACTCGTGGTGTTCGTCACGAACATGCATTCATCTGGTGCTGCCGGCTATCTTGGTAATGGGGGCCCAACCATGCGGCGTCCGTCGAGAACTTGCGGACGGGCATCGAGAGAGCACTGAAAGAGCGTGTTGGGGTCAGCGACTCAGCGGTCGGTGCTTGTGCAGAGATTTGCGTCTGCATGCGGGACAGCAACAGGCCTACCATTGTTCAAATTGGTGTCCCTCGCGCTGAATTGAAGTAGCTTGCGCAAGGTATGTTGAAATGATGATGGCTTACACCCCACATGCGATACGGAAACAGTTACAATCCTCCCTATCTTACAATTCATAGGACCCCTAGGGCTTCAAGCTCCTCGATGGTAATAACAGAATAAGGCGATCAGTTGTTCTGCTGGGCCGCGTGTTCCTCCACTTTTCTACATACGTCCTCTAAAGCGTTGGCGATCACGTCGAAATCCGATATCTGTTACAAAATGATGAGCAGCCGCAGTCGAACGCCAAGTGTTTGCTAACAGACCTCATTCCAGATCTGTGCCGAGCATCTGATCCACCATTTCCCATTGTGCTTGTACTCTGCGGCAATGGTTTGCCATCGAAGTAGCAAAGTTTCGACAAAGATCTGGTGGATAGCATCGGTGTGCTCTATGTCACCGGAGAGCGGTAGCCCCACGTTGACCTGCGAAGAATGAGCCACGCGGACGAGTTCATCCCGTTGTCAGCTGACCATGCTCAATGTGAATTCGCCATCTGGATCTATGAGACTGGTACCCAGACGTTTTGCTAGGTGTTTGCCTCCTGCGATGGCGAGCGCGTGGGTATATGCGTTGATCTTGTGCTCTCCGCCCAACCACTCTCTAAAATCAATCGCTGTACGCGAATGTCAGGTAAGATCCGTCGAATAGCCAACAAAGGTGTTGACCTGCGCCGATACTCAGATAGGGGACGTAATCGATTGTTCCAGTCCCTATGACACCTCGACAGTGAGATATAAGCCAAAGTAAGGTAGAGCGACGAACATTCAAAAAGTTTGACAAAGCCCTGAGGACCTTGGTAATCACTGTCGTGGGGAGAGCGATAGGTGACCGGTGTGGGAATAGGCGATTTGATGAGATGCTGGTTTCTGACCTCAGGTTGAGCCATCGGGAACACTGCAAGTTTGAGAAACCAGTCGAACCTTTTGGGAACATAAAGAATAGCGCTCCCCCTCTTCGAATAGAACCACTTGTGACAATTCTTCAGGAACGAAAGTCTCGTCACAATAGCTCACCAAAGATGTGGGGGGACGTACGGAGACCCAAAAGTCGGGTCGTGCTTCAGACAGGTTGATGTCTAGCTCTTGACCCATCGAATGAGCACCATCTACAACGCTGATGACCCCTGCCTTTCGGCAAATAGCTACCATCTCTTTCCAAGGAAGTGAGACACCTGGGTGAGAGGCTATGCTGTCAATAACTGCGACAACCTTTCTTTCTCCTGTAGTATCGTTGGTTTTAGTCAAGTGTTCGATATGATCCTTGAAGTCTTGGGTGATTTTCTCGCGGCTTGTCGGGAATTGAATGTTGAACATCGACAAAATGGGGTGCGGCGGGATATCCGCAAAGTACTTGAGAGATTGATGGATGGAAGGATACATCGTCGTTGCTGAGTAGAAAAGTGAGGCTACGGAACGACGTCGTTACACACGTGGTGATCACACCTCCGATCAAGATATCTCCTTCCTTAAGGATGAGGTTACGCAGGACGGTAGCGAGGCCGTGCGAGGTATTGTTTACGATGACGCATTCATCTGTCTCCGCCCCGATGAGCTTGGCAACGCGTTCCCGGACACGATTCCAATAATGAATGCAATCGATCCTTATGAATTTGTCTGGATTGGATTCCACTTGATCTGTAAGCTCGTCGCAGACGGCACGGACAGGAAGTGGTAGCGACCCGTAGGAGCCTGTGAATGGTTCTTGCGACGAGCACTGGGAAAGCAACAGCATGCGTACCGTGGTTCAGGTTGACATAGTTGTGTTCAAATCCAAACAATGCAAGTGTATCGTGCCCGAACGCTGGCGGGGATGTTTTGTAGAGCTCTGAATGGCTCACGGATGGCCGAGGTGGTAGATTTGTGGTAGTCATACCTGTGGAGGCTGGCCTGAAATTCGTTCCCACCTTATCTGGTTCATGAAACGAATGGCTTTGATAAGAGTCTTGCTGCCATATCACCTGCTCGTCCTTCTCTGATACACCATCGATGGCAACCGTCTTCTTCTATGGAACGTTGATGCACCCGGAAATTTTGAAACGGGTGCTCGGACACGATGGGTCCTACCTACAGATCAGACCAGCGCTGTTGCTCGTGAGTGCACGTCACCCTGCGCAGATCGACATCTATACACGCACGGTTTGTAGGAGTACACCAGGCACAAGACACAGGTAATGAGTAGCATAATTATTGTGGGCATTCACACTCGATGAATTGTAGTAGGGTGCGGATTACCCGGGTATAGTCCCTTACTCCCAGAGCCGGGTCATGTTCAACCGAGACCTCGAGCCCGAAGAAAAATCTGTGAGAGGATCGCTGGTTGTAGGACTTTCCGGTGAAGACATGAGACTGCTGAACATTTTTGAGGGAGACGTGAGTACTGATTGTTGACTCAGCAGCCAGACTGACTCAACGATGACGGTGTAGGAATACACACTAGAACTGGTCCACGTCCATCCACTGGGTCCCTCTGTGTCCATTGATGACATAGAGGTGACCGAGGCAGCTCCCCCAATACCGCCGTTGAACGAGCTGGAGAGTGCGATAGAAGCGTTGACTTATGTGTGGTGTCGGCCATTGCCCGAGCTGCAGCCAAAGCTATGGTCGTTCAAGGAATTCACCGAGGAGAGCGCATGGAAATGGATTGGTGCTGGGTCTCAGGACAAGGAGGACTACACAGAGGTCGATAGACGACGGGACATGGACGGGACCATCACCGTCCGTGCGGAAGCATAGCCAAATGCATATGCCTCTACCCTTGTAGTACACCGCTTGCGCATGAGTATGTACTTTGCGCCGTGGACGACAATGTCCGCAGAAACACCGCTGCTCTTGCCGACGCCCCATTCGGTTCAAAGGGTACGCCAACGACGTAGAGCGCATCTCGACTGCTGCAGCTTGTTCCGGCTGGTCTTACCAGCGTCGGTCATCGCAGCTTTTTTGCTCTTCGTGCTCACCCTCGGCATCATCGATCAGACCAGCTATGGTCTCCCTTGGAACAAGAAACCGGGTAGGTCGACCCTCTCGTCGTCCTCGTTCAGAAACGACCTGATCTGGACCGTTCAAGACGTCGTGTTTCCAAACTTTTCTCACTACAAATATCTTCGTACCCTTCCCCACACACACTTCCCCATTCGTACGTCGCGCAAACTCGCACTGAAATCGACTGGCTCATCAATGCCACCTAGACTCGGATGACGATAAGCGCGTCATCGTTATTGGAGATATCCATGGGATGAACCATTCGCTAAGGTTTACTTTCTCGCGTCCTTCTCGTCTTGAATTCCACTCACTTTTCCATCACTGCAGCGAATTACTCGCAGAGATATCGTACGATCCACAGTCGGATGCCTTGATTCACCTGGGTGACATTGTCTCCAAGAATACAGACCTCTCGTCTGATCCTCTTCTGACCTTTTTGTCAACCAACCATATTCTTGGTGTACGTGGGAATAACGACCAGAAAGTCATTGAATGGAGGGCCTGGATGGACTGGATCAAATCTCTTCCGGGTGGTAGAGAATGGCTAGCGGATATAGACTCTACTTCGTCTCACGTCGACGGGGATGAGTCCAACGCCAGATTCAACACTTGGCGCAAGAAGTCGCACAAGAAGTGGCAGGCATACGTGCCTGATGGCTGGAAACTTCAAGGACAGCTTTACAGGGTTGCCCGTGACATGTCTCAAGTACACTACGACTATCTCCGTTCTCTGCCTCTCGTCCTGCACGCACCAACGGCCCACACATACTTTGTCCATGCCGGGTTACTAGCAGCCGATCCTACCCTCGAGGCTAGCGATCCCAGGCAGCCACTCTCCCACTTTCCCACTACAAACGGACCCAAAGATGACGATCTTTCCCTTCGACGCCTTCAAGAAGTTGCATTACTCAACGAAATCCCTCAGAATCAAGATCCCTGGGTTATCATGAACATGCGGAGCCTCTCAAAAAAGGGTAAAGTCAAAAACGGCAAGAACGGCATTCCGTGGTCCGACCTGTGGAACGACGTGATGGACGGCTGTTCTTGTCTGCCTTCAAAGGCACTGTCCGCGGATCTTTCCGAGCACAGTTTGACGACACGCACATGTTTGGAGTGCTTTCCCTCGATGGTCATGTACGGCCATGCTGCGGCTCGAGGTCTTGATGTGAAGCGATGGTCGATCGGTCTCGACACGGGTTGTGTAAGTGATCCATCTAGTGATATCGATCGATATCCTGATGCAGCATCCTTGACAGACGTATGGCCGGCGGTTGTCAGCCGTCGTTCTTGATGCAAAATCGCTCTTTCCACAGCACTTAGAAGCCTTGGGCACATCATTACAGGGTTCCTTGATCCCATACGGAGACAATGGAACTGCCCAAATCGTTAATGTAAAGTGCCACGCGTAATGCACAATGTGGCTCCTTTTCTCCCCCTTAGACACGGTTTATTTCCGTCTTCTTGGCTCATGTTGACACGAATCCGCCCGTTGATGTTTATGCATTTAACCGTACCATAGCTCTGTGGATAATCGTATACTAAAGTTTGTGGACATATTTATGGTTGCTGCGTTAATCTGTCTGCATGCACCGTGAAGAGGTAAAATGATAGTCACAAGTACAGTCGAAAGAACCAAGGTGCGAAGAGTAAGCAGGATGCATACATGTCCTGCATCAGTGGATCAAATCTTCAGATATACCGGTCGTCACGAAAACTTTCTCAACCCCGTTGGATCTCGGAAACTTTTAGGAACCGACCCACGGGTTCTTTGTTCAAGCTATACAATGTCCGGATGTCGACGCAGTAGCTTCAACTTCGACAAGGCTGCACCGCCGTAATCTCGTCTCTATCCGTCTGTTCGTCTGCTAGCAGTGCCTCGAGTTCAGGGTCTCTTCGACGCCTCTGATCACCCTCATATACTGAGAGGCGTCAGAAGGAGGACAATGTATTGACCACCGGCACTTACAAAATGTCAATTCTTCGAGCGTCCGCCCTGAGGTTTCCGGAAATAAAAAGTAGACAAACACAACCTCGAAAGCAATCCACACACAATAGCTTTTGGCTTTTCAGCGTCGGCTCCCTGAATTTGTGAGGACGGCTTACATGATATAATACTTCCAACCTTTTGACCGATTGATTGATCAAAAGAACGGAAAGGATAAAGAGAAGACATACCTGCAACTTCCAGCCCAATAGGATTCACAAATTGATTGACAAACCCTGCACTGCGGCTCCACCACTGGAAAATGGCGAGACCCTTGGCCCGAGTATGGAAAGGGAATAGCTCGACCAAGAAAGCTATGTATTTTGTTAGTAATAAGTTCGCGACGAAAGCTGCTCTAAAACTAACTATAAGTCAGAGCATTGAAACCCAAGTTATAGGCTGGAGTGTACGCAAAGATGAGGCTATGGATGAATAGTGAGAACGGAAATGCCTCATTTTTCAATGAACGAAAATACTTACAATAGCACTACTCTAGAAGATGCCACACTACGAGTCAGCGCATATTCCGCGCCAGCCACGGTCCAAGCAATAAAGACGACCAAGAGGGATATCGTGCACGTCTGAAAAGGGGGTCAACAGGGCGGAGTAGCAGCCTGCGAGTATGTGTTGCTCACCAAATATATTTTCCGTCGTGGGAATCGGGATACTGTGAGCGCAAAAATTGTACCGTTAACAAGGCTCCATCCATCTTTGGCAAAGTTAATGATGTTCTTCGTCCGGTTATCATGAATTCCAATGGTATCCAACACCGGGGGGAGGAGGTATCTAGAAGCAGGTTAAGGGTCGTCATCCAGTATAAGACAAGAATAGGCTGGCGTGACTCACGATAATAGTCCATTGCCACTCCACTGAGTGAATAGACCAAGGAAGGATGCGACGATAACCCGCTTTCGCATCCCTGCCGTTGATAATACTTCACTCCAGTTCATCCTTGCATTTTTCAGTTCTTCTTCAAGCGTCGCCTCGATTTGGGTATACTCTGCCTTGACAAATTCTGAATTTTCGTCCCCCTCTGCATGATACTTCACAAGAATAGTGTATGCTTCATCTCTTCTTCCCTTTGATGTGAGCCAACGAGGAGACTCTGGGAGGAACGAGATGAAGGATACTTGAAGCAGGCTAGGCAGTAATTGGAGGAATGATGGAATCCTCCATCCCCAGTTGTTGGGCATGGCAAACGTCCCGAGGGTCACCCCAGCCGCGGCCAGAGAGCCTAGGAGAAATGGGAATGAACCTTTTTATGTTGCTGGTCATAAGATTGACTCACCGATCATGTAACATGAGTTGAAAAGGGAGCCCATGATTGCTCGTTCCTTGGGATGTGACAGCTCTTCACATACAAAAGTTGAAAACTTGCAGACAACAATTCAAAAGAGTCAATACACACCTCCAATCAAAGAAGAAGAGGCTACCACAGCAAAGACACTACCCAAACCCAAGATAAAACGAGCCACAGCGAACATCATGACTAAAAACACGGGAGATGAAATGTATGTTCGGGTTCGAGAGACATCAGTTACTTACGATTGAATGCAGCTCCTTGTAGGACACCCCCCATCATCATCAACATGCTCCCAATGAATATCGAGTACCGCCTCCCATACTTGTCGACAACGTGAGGGACGAACGGAGTGGCAGCGATGGCACCCAGTGAATACACGGAAGACACGATGCCCAACGAAGTAGAACGAGGGTGGTGAAAATCTGCAATACGTTAGACATGGTGTGCGACGCGTGGTGGGGGATTGCATTGCATTACATTCAAGCCACGAAGGCACAGCCTGTAGTCCATTCAACATGGACGAGTCAAAGCTTCTCCATATCAACAATGCGCCACTAAACATGAACTGAGAAACACCTGCCCGCTCGTCATTTCCACACCTAAGCAGGTCGGAAACATCACGAAATACAGTAGTCGGAGATTGGGTTTCCTATACCACGGGACTCTATCTTGCTGAGCAAGTCGAGTGACAATTGCGTCGTTGCTCCTCGGCTGAGAATCGCTTCCGTGGCTTCGTGTCTGGCAAGACATCCTGGTGATAACGCGAGGATGAGAACGCTAAGCTTGATACACCGCGGTCAATCGTATGCATCAACACTGCTAATTTGCTTGAGGTTGGCGTCTCCGCAATGTGTCGAGACGCTGGGACGTGGTGCACTGTCTCGATGCCTGGCTTAGGCTCGAAGACGTAAAAAGTGGAAAGAATGTGAACACAGTACATAAATATCGACTGTGAGCAACTCTGGGAATTACTAGCCGACTCAGAAGCGCCTTGATAAGGCAAGCATACCTTTGAAAGCCACTGGCACACGCAAGAAATTATGGACTTAGTTCCCCAGTCGACGAATCGATAGATTCAGAGACCAACCAGTTTTTCAAGTCAGGATGGACGACGCGGACTCAGGAAACCATTCGGCGAGGCATTGAGCACGCCGTTCCTGTGAATCCTATCAAGCACATTTTCGAATGGCATGGACATAATCGGCATGACAAGCTGGGTCTACTGCGTGGTGCCCGACCCTTGAAATCCGCAGTCATTCTCGCTCCACCCCTCGGGCAGTTCTGCCGGGACTATCCTCCAAAACACCAGTCCCAGTGTCACCGTGGTCAAGCAGTGCCTCGGCCTCACACTGCATGAGTGCTTCACGTTCATCCTCAAACACTGTTTGGCTATGAATGAAATCCGAAGTACTTTTCTCAGGGTACTGGCACACTTACGGAATGTCAGTTCCTCGAGCGTGTGTCCCGATGTCTCAGGAAACAAGAAGTAGACGCATACGACCTGAAATGCGTCCCACACACAATAGCTAAGATGTTTCAGCATCTGTCTGCTTACGTTCCAAAGAAAGCTTACATGATATACCACTTCCAACCTATCAAGGTCGTCAGGACTGTCAACTGCACGACAGACGGACGTGACAGCTGGACGCACCTGCGAGGTCCATCCCAATAGGATTTGCAAGTTGATTCATGAATGCGGCGCCACGGCCCGTCCACTGGAAGAATGCAAGACCTTGAGTTCGGACATGGAAGGGGAAAAGCTCGACCAAGTAAGCTGTTTATACCCCAGTGAGTTGTATAGAGGAGTAGGAAAAATCGATCTGCACGGCGTGATGCTTACTTCGGGGTAAGGGGCCCAAACCAATGTTACAAGCCAAGCCGAACAAGAAGATGAAGCTATAAGCATGCGATGAGACTTTCTGAACCCAGCTGGTTTTCAACTTAACCACTGTACACTCACACGAGGACTACTTGAGCCGAGACCTTGTTGTGAGTCAATGAATAGTCTGCACTAGCTATAGTCCATCCTGAAATTGCAAGAAATACAGAGACAGTACACACCTGCAGAAAAGTTAGAAAAACAGTGTCAAAGGTAGTCGATTCCATATTACTTACTAAAAACACTCCCCGTCGAGAGTATCGAGGCACGATCAAGGCAGTGAGTGTACCATTAAGAAAATTCCAGGAAGCTCGGGCAAGGCTAATGAGGTTCTTTGTCCGGTTATCGTGAATGCCAATGGTATCTAGGACCGGAGAAAGGTAGAATCTGCCAGTATAATTAGCGCCTCGTACAGCCTGGCAAACGGCAATCGAGTGTAAAACTTACGCAACGAGTCCAGCTCCACTCCAGTGGGTAAACAATGCGAGAGACGTTGCAACAATGATCCGCCTTCGCATTCCCGGAGTTAGAAATGCTTCCTTCTGGTTCATCCTCGCAATCTTCAGTTCCGCCCTAAGTGTCTCCTCGATCTGGGAATACTCTGCCTTGACAAATTCGGAATTTTCATCCCCTTCTGCATGATACGTCGCGAGGATCGCATATGCCTCATTTCCTCTCCTTTTTGATACGAGCCAACGTGGTGACTCCGGGAGAAACCAGACGAAGGCTACTTGAAAGAGACAAGGGACTACTTGAAGAAACGATGGGATTCTCCATCCCCAATTGCTCGTCATTGCAAATGTCCCGAGAGTCACAGCGGCAGCGAGCATAGAACCTAACATGAATCAGATTGCAGCCACGCAAATAAAATTCATTTGTTTACCAAGAAAATGAAAGATATTGAAGATGGAGGTCATGACTGCTCGTTCTTTTGGATACGAGAGCTCTTCACATGATTTAACAATGCTAGTATAGAAAATAAATTCACTTTGTCGTACCTCCGATCAGAACAGAGGCGGCTACGATGCCGGCGGTATTGGCAGCTCCAATGATAAAACGTGCAAGAACGAACATCGTAACTATGAGCCGGACATGAGAAGTGTCTTCATCCTCCGAAAGCACTTACAATTCAATGAAAATCCTTGGAGAATGCTTCCGATTATCGAGACCGCCCCTCCGAGCAAAATCGAGTATTTCCTTCCGATCTTATCCACAACAAAAGGGATGAATGGTGCAGCAGTAAAGGAACCCAGGGGATACATGGCAGCCATAAGGCCCAATGAAGCGGAACGAGGATGGTGGTAGTCTGTCAGTTCGATTAGCCCCTGGATCTGACTCATTACTGATGGCTACTTTACATTCAAGCCACGAGGGCACGGTTTGCAAGCCATTTATCATGACTGCGTCGAAACTTTCTTCCTATCGTAAACCAGCGGACACAGATCACGAAGCAAATACTTGCCCACTGGTTATCTCCACTCCGAGACAGGTAGGAACCATCAAGAGATATAAGAATCGAAGCTTTGGTTTACTGTACCATGGAACCTTGTCTAGCTCTCCAAGTCGAGATACGATCGCGCCATTGCTGTCTATTCGGGTGTACCTTGCTCGACCGCTCCTTTGCGAGTCCATTGAGTCGTAACAATGTGAGGCCGTGGTATCCCTACGAATCGAGCTTTGGTAAGAGATACGACAAGCGTCTTGATACGTGAGAATTGCAAGTCCAGAGGGAGATGTTGTTCCCACCAATATCGGCTAACGGTGCTTACTCGCTACTGTATCGCGTGGTTCCTGGCCCAGAGGCTAGAGCGTGTCCGAAAACCAGGCATCTCATGGTGACGTTACATAAGTAAATGCGTGGGGATGAGAAGGTAGGCTCGTCCACAGCCACCATCAGATGGGCCCTACCCCTATGTGATCGACGATATCATTCATGAACCTTTGGAAATGAATGACATTAGTGACTGAGCGCTGGCGCTGGAATAGTTACGTTGTATAGATTCGTACCTGCGTCAAAGCGGGGACCCTCGGATTACTCCCTTGACTAGACGTGACGAAGTATAGGTGGTACTGTTAGGCCTCAAACGTTCGAGTCGTTGGCATTAATTTTGTAGTGGCTGCACCCGAGTCAGAATAAGTACCTGTACCTGATCCAAAAACCTGGTAGGAACTGACACTTCACCATACTGTAGTTATTATATTGAAGACGGCGGTGTTACCGTGTTAGTGATGTTCGGGGACCATAAGTATGTATCATTGGACCGTTTCAATGTCAGAGAAAATGGACTTGTACCCAGCGACTTATGATACTTGATGAATTTCGTGCGTGATAACGGTCGTAACTAGCAAGAACGAGCGAACTCAGTCGTCGTGCGGGAACAGGACTGAGGGACGTGTGTGAAAGTGTGCGCGTGTGCGCGTGGTTTAATATGTAATATGTAGGACCGACGAGTAAAGATATAAACCAACAATACTTGGCGTTTACTATTCTTTGTTTCCCTCACTGGAACAGTGTCAGTGGAGTAAGTTACTGGCTCGTCTATCCATCCATCCTGCCAGTGGACAATCCGGGTGCTGTTGCATTCACACAAAAGAATGCAGACATTCCTACTCGGCATGAACAGCTCTCCTTGTACTCTCAGTGATATCATGTATATAGGCTTCATCATGTTCATGCAATGGTTCAATCTCACTCCGCATGAGTGCTTCGCGTTCATCCTCGTACACTATTTGAGGCATGAATGAGAAGGCAAGGTATATTTCTCAGAGCTGACACCACTTACGGAATGTGAGCTCCTCGAGCGTACGCCCTGATGTCTCTGGAAACATGAAATAGATGAACACGACCTGGAACGCATCCCATACGCAGTAGCTGGGGCACTTTAGAACCTGCTCACTTGTGTACAAAAAGAAAGCTTACACGATGTACCATCTCCAACCTACCAAGGCCCACCAGTGCTGTCAAACCACAACCCGAATAGACACAAGATATAAACGTACCTGCAAGGTCGATCCCAATAGGATTCACAAACTGATTGATGAACGCTGCACCGCGGCCCGTCCATTGGTAGAAGGCAAGACCTTTGGTTCGAACATGGAAGGGGAAAAGTTCGATCAAGTAGGCTGGTTACATCCCAGTGAGTTACGTCAAAGAGCAAAACAAGTCAACGTTGATGGTATGACACTTACTGTTAGTCAAGGCGTTCAAACCTATGTTGTAAAGTGGACTATACAAGAAGATGAGACTAGGATATGCGGTGAGAACGCGAAATATCTGTTTTCAATTGACTTGAATACTCACGCGAGCACTACTTGAGCTGAGACTTTGTTGTGGGTGAAAGAATATTCTGCACTAGCTATAGTCCATGCCGAAAACACAAAAAAGACAGATATAGTGCACACCTGCAGGAGGGTTAGATGACAGTAGTCGATGACTATAATACTTACTAGAAAAACCTTCCGCCGAGGGAATCGGGGTGCTATCAAGGCAGCGAGTGTGCCATTAACGAGATTCCAAGAAGATCTGGCAAAATTGATGATATTCTTCGTCCGGTTATCGTGAATGCCAATGCTATCCAGGACGGGGGAAAGAAAGTGTCTGTCGGCAGAGTAAACGTTTCGAACAACACAGCAAACGTCGATGAATAGTAGTAGCTCACGAAATCAGTCCAGCTCCACTCCAGTGGGTAAACAGCCCCAGGAATGTTGCGATAACGACCCGTCTTCGCATCCCCGGAGTTGAGAACGCTTCCTTTTGGTTTATTTGCGCAATCTTCAATTCCGCTCTTAGTGTCTCCTCGATTTGACTATATTCCGCTCTGACAAATTCCGAGTTTTCGTCACCCTCTGCATGATATTTCACCAGGATGGCATATGCTTCGTTCCCTCTTCCTTTTGATATGAGCCAACGAGGAGACTCTGGAAAAAACCAGATGAAGGAGATTTGAAGGAGACTAGGGACGGCTTGAAGGAGTGATGGAATTCTCCACCCCCAGTTATTGGTCATTGCAAACGTTCCGAGGGTCACTGCAGCAGCAGTGGTAGAACCTAGGTTAAGTCAGGTCGGAACCCCTACATAAAATCGCTATTTGAATTACCGATAGCGTAAAAGGCATTGAAGATAGAAGTCATGACTGCTCGTTCCTTGGGGTGTGACAATTCTTCACACTGATTAACAATTCGTGTAGGCGTTTGATCGACTTATGGCATACCTCCAATTAAAGAAGAGGCAGCTATCATGCAGAAAACATTGGCGAACCCAAGAATAAAACGAGCGACGATGAACATCGCAACTAATAGGCTGGATATGAGAAGTGATATCATCCTGAGACTCGTCGACCACTGACAATTTAACGCAGATCCTTGAAGGATGGCTCCAATTGCCGACATCGCCGCTCCAAGCAATATCGGATATCGCCTTCCAATCTTATCGACAACATAAGGAACAAATGGGAGAGCAGCAATAGAGCCCAAAGGATACATGGCAACCATGAGACCCAATGAGGCAGAACGGGGATGATGGTAATCTGCCATTCGAGTTAAATCCTTCTGCTCTCCCACGGCGTAGCTACCTTACATTCCAGCCATGAGGGCACGGCTTGCAGACCATTCACCATGGACGCGTCAAACCTTTTTCTCCGTCATGAATCAGCGAACATACGTTACAAAGCAAACACTTGCCCACTAGTGATCTCCACTCCGAGACAGGTGGGGGCCATCAAGAAATACAAGAGTCGAAGGTTTGGCTTATTGTACCAAGGAACATCGTCTTGCTCTGCAAGTCGAGAGACGATCTCATCGTTGCTGTCTATTCGAGTATATCTTCCTCGGTGGTCCGAGTCCATTGTTGCGGTGTGAAGTCGTTGAACGCTTCCTATTTCCTGCGAAAGCGAGCGATTGTTTGAGAAGACCAGGTTAGCTCAGAGGACAGGCTCGTCAAAGAGGTACAGATATTATGGCTTCCGGAAGTTTCCTGCGACCGGGGAACCACAGCAGAGAGCACTGGAACAGTGAACAATCCCGTGATTCGGTGACGAATCTCTACTTAGTCAGCAACTTTCAAGAACGCTGTCTTGGAGTCTGCAACGTGGAGTCACTTTAGTATACGATGTTGATCAAAGTCAAGGTGCATCTACCCCCAGCAAGTTTCAGTTCATCTCCATGCTGATTATCTACCTCTCCAGACACTGACCGGCAAGGAGGTGAGTCCGGAGGGAAGTCCTACTGCACCCTATCTCACCCCCGAGCGGCGCTCAGATTGAACTAGACATCGATCCCGAGGACAAGGCGAGCCAGGAAATTCTCATGTTAGACCTTTGTTGACGTTTTAATCAACGCAGATCACTCGGATCAAAGAGAAGGTCGAGGAACAATCGGGTGTGCCACCACCACAGCAAAGGTTGATCTTTGGTGGAAGACAGATGTAAGACACATTTCCGATCCAACATTGTATCCTGCTTAAGCTACGCTTAGGCCTGATGAGAAGACTGCCAAAGAGTTCAATATTACGGCTGGATCAGTTCTCCACCTGGTCCTCGCTCTGCGCGGTGGATTCTAAACACTATTCGCTTGTATGAAGGACATAGGCATAGGATCATAGAACACACGATTAATAATCTTCACTACTTTCTTCCAACCTTTTCTATCCGAGCCGCACAGTACAGTCGCAAGTTCGAGTCTTCCTTGCGTACTCCACTGATGAATCTAGGAATACAACTTTGGCTCACCGACGATATCTGCACCTGGGAGTAACCATCGAAATGTGACACTGAGTCTAACGCTTCTTTTGATCAAGCAGGGTTCGTGGTATTCGTCCTCGTTTTCAACGAGATCGTGTGTTCTCCCCGGTATCCCGTGCTTCCAATTGTATCGTGCGTCTTTTGACATTACCAGGATACTCCTTTCCGGAAGGTATAAATACCATTTCTTCCCTTCTCCCATGTGCTCTCTGGGATTTTCTGTGGTGTCCTCTGCTTCTTCGAAAGACATGACGCAACCTCCACACAGGCTAACCCCGATGATCCCGTCATCAAACCTCCTCAGCAAATCCACGTGCGGCGTAATGCCTTCCCCTGGACGATAAAGGTTCAAGATCGCTTGTCGCGCTCGAGGTGGTGCGCCTTTGGACGGAAAGAGATGATCATGGAGATCGCCTGGAATCCAAGGTTGTAACAATGCACACAGCTGGTGGAGCAATTGGGTCAAGATCGATGGTAGACCTTTACCCATCCGTGCATCGGCGTCTTCTTCCTCTCCATCTGTGGCTGTCGTAGTACGTCCAAACAGCATGATCTGGTTGACTTCTTTGTCGTTGAAATACAGACGCATGCACTCGTGGACGATGTGTGTGGCTAATTCTGGGGGTATGAGGACGGGTGGGAGAAAGAGCCCAGGGATGGGTGGGGCATGCCGCGTCGCCACAGACATCGGCACGGTAGAGGGTTCATCAAAGAGCGAATTCACGCTGTCCGAGTCTGACGTCGAATCCGAAGTCGACTTTGTCGAACTTGGCATACGCAAGGACATGGCCCGCTGCAATGATGATATTGCGATCGATCGATCTTGTGCAAATTTACACTTACCGTGCGTGTAACGAGGACCGTGATGGAATTAGGCTGTGGCAGACATCAGAGCGCTCGTCGGTTGTCAGCGTGTCGTTCTTCGTGAGAATGTGCATCTTAACGCCGCATCGAAACATTGGTCTCAAAATTAGATTTCTAGGACCGTCGGGTTGTGGCTCGATGGGGGAGTACATGAAATAATCAGTACAGGGAGAAGGCATACTTATATAGCGCGATCACAGTGTGCTGTGAGTATACACAAGTGAGACTAGAAGGGCGAGACCAAGGCCAAGGAAATTGAAGTTGGTCTGCAAAACACACCTCAGTGTAGCGGATCAGCATCCTGCAGGGGTAGACCGCGATCTCTGGAAAGTACAGGCTCTGGCATCGCGATCAAGCCCTCCCACAAGATCCTCGTGTAATGACCAACGTCGTTCAAACTAGGCACGGTTCGAAATCCATCTATTCTTTGTCCACGCTCAGCTGTGAGCTGGGTGACTCGGACAGGGATCCCGGACTTGGTGGTATCGGAACAGAACGAAGATGGTCTGACTCGCGATTGGGGTGGCATAGAAAAGTGCTCGGATCCCTCTCATTGGTCTACATCATAAGCGCTGAAGCGAGAACCAAGTCCATGTCAGTAAGTGATGATCTCATTGCAAACGAACTCACGCGGATGACTCGAATGCTACCCAATACCAGAGGCGACGAGAGATGAACCAGAACACCCGACGGTCAAAATGACTCGCTTCCTCAAACCACAAAGTGCAAAAATAATAAATGCGCAAAGAATGTATGACCATATCAACGTTTGCAGTGATGGAGCCAAACGGGGTATGCTTTGCCAGAGGACAGCCAAATACTTGGGAGTATGAGAAAAATTGGCGTGAACCAAGGCCCACTACACGTATGGATGGACTGGATCACCACATGCGTTCAGGATCATAGAGCAGATGCAACGGAACGGTAAATATTTCCAAACGATTTCTTCCGATTATTGCTTCTGTTGAAAAGCACCGCGAGATGTGAGAACCAGATATGCCAATTAGAGCGCGATTCAGACGAGGACCCCTGGCTATTGACCTGCATAAACGAAACTGATCAAACCAATCACAAGTGGCCACCTAAGAATCAGAAAGTTAGCAAGGGCCTCATCGACGGAAGAATACCATGCGACCTGCTCGAAAATGATGAACCAACTACTCTGTACGACACATTCTGTTCACCGAACGGGATGGATCAGCTATCACCTTGGCGAGAAGAAATATCCTGACGCAATACCATTACAGCATATGAAAGCTCGTTCCGATTGATACATCCACCATCATTTCGCGCCTTCTCTATTCGGAGATTGAGGTAGCATATTCTGCACACCACTGGCTCCGATGAGATATCGGGCGCCTAGGCAGCAGGTTGGAAAAATCATCCCAAGAGAGAGCAGGTAGTCTCACTCATGTCGTTCATCGCACGATCATCCGAAACGATGGAGTCTATGAACAGGATGACATGTCCGACTTGTTCAAAGCATGTATATGCACGCCCATGAATGCTATGCTGCAAGCGGGCGAAAACATAATGGTGAGAGTGCAATTTTAATAGGATTGACTTACATTGCCGGCGGTGACAACGGTGATGATGTAATCAAATAAATTACTGGGCTGAATTGAAACTTTGCAACGCTCGAGCGGCTTGATTTACTGACTGCTTGGTTTCAGTCTGATGAGCGTTTGACTCTCCAACGCTGACCTTTTCCGTGTTCCATTTCCTTTATTTCTTCTACCACTTCCTCTCGTGAGGTAGCAGCTGCCCGCGTTCTATCATTTACTAGTAGTGCTGTACAAGGATCGTCCTTGCCTTACAGATAGCAACTGGCCTATTTGGATGCTGGCCGGTTCCATTACTCCGCGCCCCCGGCCTCCTGCTAGGTCACGGCGCGCCTCTTCCCAAGTCAAGTCGTCACCACCACCTCCATACCGTCCGTCGCTCCGCGACAATTCACCCACGCCGAGTAGGCATGAGAGACTCTCCGCCGAACCTCTGCGGGATGACTGGTCTCGTTTCTCTGTCACTGCGCAATCAGAGCAGTGGGATGATCGATCGAGGGAAGAACTCTCCAATCTCCTCCATAAGGCTGACGAAATCATCAAGGATCGGGAGCTCGGTGAGTACACCAGGGTTAGCGGTGAACACTCTGACGTGTGACGAGTGCAGAGCTCAACATGACGAGTGCAGTTTGCAAAAGCCTGTATGAAAACAATCGAGAGTTAAAGACAAGACACCAAGCGTTGTTGGCGCGCTTACCCCCTTCCCCTACGTCTTCGTCGCCGGTGGGATCTTCAACTCCCTCGCCCATGTCTACCGACTCTCAGCTACCGCAATCACCGCACTATTACACTGCAGACGACTCGCGTGCGTCTGCGAACGCTGGCGCATTGAACCCACGTCTTCAGTCGCGTTACCGTCGCGTCTCTGTCTCACCTGCAGACTTGGCCCTTTTATCGGACCAGAATGCCGAGCTTCTCTCTAAACTCGAAAAGCTCGAGGCCGAGTCTCTTCAGGCTGACCAGGCTGGTCGAAGGAAACTTCGGTTATTGGAGAAGGAGATTCAGGGTCTTCGGGAGGAACTCGACAAGACACGTGCAAGGAGCGATGAACTGGAGAAGAAGGCTAGGGTATTCAGTGAAAGCGTTGCTCCGAGAGACGGGGAGGCGGAAAAAAGGAGACGCGAAAGGGAGGAGAGATTGCGTGCACTGCGGAGCAAGGCGGACAATAAAGATCATGATAATGAACTACGGGATTTCGCTCCAGGTGGTGCACTCTCTTCCAAGAATAGGTTCACGCGGGGACGTAGGCACATCTCAGAAGCTGTCGCGCGAACACACCCCTTGGACGAAGATGCCGTTGATGAACGACCGAGGAGGGCGAGCTTTCAGGCTGGGCTTTCACGATCGGCGTCTCTATCACATCATTTCCGATTTCCCCCATCAATCCAATCACCAGTGACAATGACCCATGAATATGCTCTCGTGTCTCAACTCCTGCTTAAGATTCGAGAACTCGAGGAGACTAACGTTCAAATAACCGAACAACAAACGCAAACGGTTTCCCAGTTGCAGAAGGTACAGAAAGATGCGACGAGCCTCCGTCTGGTTTACGAGAGTCTGGGGGACGGTGAAGGCGTCGAGTGGATTACTGAGGAAAGCGAAGGAAATCCAAGCGCTGGGGAAAACGAAACGAACGACACTATCCGGTTTGCAAGCTTGCGTCGTACTCTTTCTGCTGAAGGTTCTGGTGACTTTGCCGATGGTATTGACGTGGATATGCGCAGTAGCTTGAGAAACCCCGTTTTTTCGGACCATGTTCCCATCATACCTCATCCCAGGGTGCGACGCTCTGTCGTTGGTCTTTTTGACCCACCTTACGAGGATGTCGTACCTCCGATTACCCCGACCTCTGAAACTTCCACGCCAGTACTTGATATGATGATCCCCGGTTTGCCACCAGTGCCATTCATCCCTCAGCCAAGTAATATATCTGTGATGACACCTCCGACCCGCTCCCCGTCACCGACTCTATCCTCAAGCTTAGTAGGAACTGTATCTTCTACCGCTGGAGATGCCCTTCGCCGTCCCACGCTTGACAGTGAACTTGTGGCCGCATTCGATGGCAACTGGGGTGGTCAAACGAGGCTAGACGATAGTCCCGACAACCACCACTTCCGAACTTCGAGCATTGTCAACCTGGCATCCATCATTCATGGTGCTGATAGTGCCAGTAGCTCGGTGTCCATTTCAGGTCATATCCGGCCAGAACCAGAGCGACCCACTGATGTATTCGCCCCGGCCATGTCGCTTTCTCGAAGAAACACTACAGTTCAGGTTGGATCTTGGCAGGGAGCTGTACATCGCAACCTTTCAGAAGATTCCAGTTCCAAGCCAACTACGCCCGCTGAGAAGCAGCGTCGAAAGTCACAAACGATACGAATGCGTGCTGCCCATTGGAAAGATGGGCGGTTCAATGGGACGCTTATACCCGCGGATACGCGCAGCAGCCTCGACGCGAGTCGACCATCGACACCGGTCCCTGAACGGCTTGTGAACGCTTTCGAAGCAATCGTGGACACGATGAGTCGGCGCAAGGGCGAGTTCAACTCGTCACTGGATTGGCAGGATGACAGGGGACATTCTGCAGAAAGCTCATCGGTTGGGATGCGTTCCAGGTCGCCAACTGCTCCCCGACAACGAGGAATCGTGGCGTTTGTGCTGGAGATCTGGCTGTGGTTGCAGTTTGCGATCATTGTCGTCGTCTTCGTGTGGGCGATGGCCAGGCGGGGACCAAAGAGCGTGCTAGAAGAAGCAGGGCGGAGGAAGACGGGGTGAGCGATGGACTTGGAGCTGTGTTACTAATCTACGCTTGTGCGGATGTATTTTCTGTGTACGGCCTCTAGATGGATGCGGATACCTTGGATACATTGTATATCCTGGACGCTAATCTACCTATTAATTACTGCCAGATACTTACCATCACGTGCTAATGATATTGATTTACATAATAATAAGCATAAGTGCCAGACCAGACCACAACGACATGTCCTCAGAATCCAGCACCTCCCCCGCACCGATAAGGAAGAGAAAATATGTCGAGGAGGAACTGTTGGACAACTCCGACCATGATATCTCGAATGCAGATGATTCGGATCCACAGCCTTTGCCTTCTACAGAAGTCACCGTCCTCTCACATGCCGAACGACGACGGCAAAAGAAAAGGCAAAAACAGAGCCAAGTCGCAACCACCTCTGACCATGCCTCCTCGCGCAAAAAGCGCAAGCTCGACGATGACACCCCAACCAGCGTTCAGCCCAGTACCAGTACCAAGGCAGCGACCAAGACCAAGCCCATCCGCGTCACGGACGAGCTCAAACGCCAAAAGCGTCAAAACTCGATTTGGATCGGGAATCTGTCTTTTCGGACGACGCAAGACGCGCTCCGGGAGTTCTTCGATGGCGTTGGGACGATCACACGGATGCATATGCCGATGCGACATGGGAAGCAGATGCAAAGCGAGAACATGGGGTATGTGCTCTATTTCCTTCTTCGTTGTCCTCCACCCGTTCTTTGCGTGTGCGGGCGGCAACGAGGTGTTTTTATGCACATGCATCATGGATGGAGTTGTGTGGTAACGGTATGATCCGACTAGGTTTGCATATGTCGATTTCGACACACCCGATGCAAAGACGATTGCGATCACGCTCTCAGAAGGCCAGCTTGATGGGCGCAACTTACTTATCAAGGATGGTACGTCTGTTTATTTCTTATTCTGTGTGTACAAGACGGTCAACGTTCAACGTACGTACAGGCGATGACTTTACTGGACGACCTACCAAAAGTAAGACGGAACGTTCTGAAGAGGTCGGTGAGGGCGAGGTTGATATTCAAAATGAAGTCAAGATAGCCCCGAGGGCACAATCAAAGGGCTTATCCAAGACAGCCCAAAAGATATTGCGTGTGCAAAAGCAACCGCCTGCACCGACGCTCTTTCTAGGTAACCTCGGGTTCGAGACGACGGAGGAGTCGATTCGCGAGTTGTTTGAAGCACATCGGTATTGGAAGCACAAAGACAAGGGAAAGGATGTCGATGTCCAGATGGGAGGACGAGAAGAGAGCCAAGGAGGCGATGCACCAGCGTCGAAAGACGTGTGGATACGAAAGATCCGTATGGGTACGTTTGAGGACAGTGGTGCTTGTAAAGGGTCAGTCTCCCGTCATTGTTATTCTTCCCGCACGAACCTAATTGACATGAATGGCCACCCCCTCTTTGTCGTGCTTTTTTTATGCGTATGCGTCAGGTTCGCCTTTGTTGACTTTACGAGTATCGAATATGCTACCGAGGCACTCGTCAACCCTCGAAACCATCGTTTGAACGGACGCGACCTCGTGGTCGAGTATGCCTCTCCGGACGCTGTCCGTCGGGGTGGTGGTCCTCGACGTCCGAAAGGAGAGCAGGATGCAAAAAGCAGGGGTGGGCATGGGGACACTCCGCAAAAGGGCTCCGCGAACGCGCCGTATAACGCGCAAAGCCAATCTCGAGATACCAAGCAAGAACGTCAAGCTGTGAAGGTCGCGGGAGTCTCGAAGGAAGCAAGAGTGCTTCCTCTTACACGGCAAGCTGATCGTACTGGTCACAACCGATCGCATTCACGGCGTACCAAGCCAGGGGCTGCCCTTGCGCACGCTCAGCGCCAATCTGCAGCCATCTTACCTGGCCAAGGTCAAAAGATTGTATTTTAGAGCTGCCATGGCAGGGAAAAGAAACACGGAGCGGGGACATCGTCGGTAGGCTTCACCTCACTTTGTGCACACCTACAGCCCTGTACATATGCATGTTGAGAAGGCACGCCGCGCTCCGGAGCCATGACAACGATGCAGTTGTCTCTCAACCTCTTCTTACTTTCGACTTGTTTAGAGAGGCAGAGATGACTCGGAATCCGCCTCCTGTTTAACTTTGATCAATGGTGGTATCATCGTTGCTTCTGTAGACTTTCCCAACTAACGGTGTCGGTAAAGATTTACCACCAACACTACTACATGCACCCCCAAAGGCTGGCATAGTGTTCAGAACAGCACCTTAGTGTCATTCTGTTTCCCATGCGCAGCATCCCAGGGATGCTGTTCTAATGGTATGAATCGCTAATATGCACAGTTGACACACTGCTACCAACCCGACTAGTATGCAGTACACAGTTGAGTGTTCACCGAGAGTGGCAGCAAGTCCCCTTGTACCGTTTGCCGATACAGCCTTCGACTCTGCCTAAAGACTGAGCCGCTAGTTTATTGGAGCTCAAGTGCTGGGCGCTTCCCTCTTGCAGAAGTGATACTCAGCAACTTCAAGTTGCGCCGACTTGAAGATGCACGACGTACAAGAGGGGCTGTAGAACTAATGGCTGGTAGTAGTAGGCCCGCGTTAAACCAAATGGGCTCTTCAGCTCGAACGTTGGTTTGATAGTACGGACACGACATGACCCACTGGCAGGAACATACTGACCTTCTTGAACACTCATAAAGTGGGTGCTGGCATCCCGAAGTGGTCCGGTATACTGTATATCGGTCCGAGAGCGGGCCAGGTGCCATGGAGTGTTCCCACTGGCACGCATAGTGACCATGATAAGAAATCTGCTATCGTTTGTCATCATGCGACTTGGACAGTCCGAGTCAGGGTTCAAACGTTCAAGTTGACATATTTCTCGCTTTCTGTAGAACATTGTAGCCAGTTTCAAAGGATCGATCACACCATTACATCAGCAGGTAACCATAACATGACCAACAGAATTGAGTCTCACTGACTTTAGCGACCAAGGTTACTCGGAACCTGTCCCATTACCTACGACCCAAGCCACGTCTGCAGCATATAGTAGGTTGTGCGTTTATTTGGGCAAAAGTCGACACTCCCACATTACTATCGAAATGAACTCACGGAGGGGTGGGCATCGCGTCAGAAGTGTCACTCCACCACGGCGCTATGACTCGATTGTCTCTCAGCTTGCGAAGCATGATCAAGTTCCCTGGTACAGCAAGCCAAATCTTCGATTCTTGTACTTTTTGATGGCCGTGACCTGTTTCGCAGCCGAAATGATGAGTGGGCAAGTCCTTCCCTATTGACCGTGTGTTGGATGATAAAATTGCTGACACATATCAAGCTTCGATTCCTCAATGATCAATGGTCTACAGGCTGTACCGTCATGGGTTGAATGTAAAGTGGTTACTTCGTTAATCTTAGGATTTTTTGACAAGAACTACAGATTATGATCATCCTCACTCCACCTCGTTGGGTTTCATGGCTGCTACATATTCCCTTGGTTTTATTGCCGCTCTTCCATTTGTCCCCTTTACTGTTGATAAAACGGGAAGACGATACTCGATGTTCCTTGGAGCAGTGTTCTCAACCGCTGGGGGCATTATCCAAGGCTCCGCAATCAATTGCAAGTTATCGAAACAGTTTCATTTCAGGGTCAGCTTCTCATTTTGATAATATAGTCATGATGTTTGTTGTCGCTCGTTTTATCATCGGGTTCGCCACCGCCTTTTGTGTCATAGCTGCCTCTTCTTTGGTGGGAGGTGCGGTGAATGGAATCTAACCCTCGTACTCATCATTAAACTATGCTATGTGAAGAACTCTCTCATCCAAAGGAACGAGAGATCATGTGCAGCCTTTTTAATGCCTCTTGGGATCTGGGTAAGTTGAGGCGTGATTATCTAGCATGTGGCGAATCTTTGAGCTGATCCATCTCAGGTGCTATATCTGCTGCTGCAGTCACTCTCGGGACATTTGCCATGACCAGTAATTGGGGATGGAGAATCCCATCATTCCTTCAAGCACTCCCTGGTGTTTTTCAACTCTTCTTTATACAGTTTCTCCCGGAGTCACCTCGTTGGCTCATATCAAGGGGAAGAGGAGACGAGGCTTACGATATTCTTGTGAAGTATCATGCAGAAGGCGATGAGAGTTCGGAGTTTGTTCAGGCGGAATATGCTCAGATCCAGGAGACGCTCAGAGCAGAGCTGAAGATTGCACAGATGAGTCAGAAGGGAGCATTGTCAACGCCAGGGATGAGAAGGCGGGTCATTATTGCAGTTTCCTGGGGATTTTTTTCCGCGTGGAGTGGTGCCTCATTGGCTGCGTAAGCCTCACATTCATTGTTGTTCTTCATACTGTCTGACACCCATCGTGCTGACAGGTACTTCCTCTCGCCAATCTTAGACACCATCGGTATTCACAATAATCGGACAAAGAATATTGTCAACCTTGCGAAGACGTTTTGGGGTTTCATCAGCGGTACTTTCATGGCATTGATAGTGCCTCGATATCCTCGACGGATGATATTCTTAGTAGGTGGCATGGTCATCGATTAAGTCCTCTTCTGATGCTTTTCGTAGGCATGTGCTATCTCTCTCCTTGTTGTATTTACTGCGTGGACTATAGCAAGTGCAGAGTATTCATTCAGTCACAGCAAAATTTCTGCTCAAATAGTGCTTGTGTGAGTGCCTTAGTCAATGAAATTACATCTTGTTCTCACCACGTAGATAGTCTCATCTTTTTGTGTAGTTTGGCTTATAACATGGGACATACCTTAACTTACGGTAAGCAGTGTGCTGCCTGTGTCAACTCCACCCTTTGACGCAGCACACTCGAATATAAACAGCCTACTTGGTCGAAGTTTTCCCCTTCCATGTCCGAGCTAAGGGTATTACCTTCTACCAATGGTCCAACCGTGGATCCGCTTTCCTTAGTCAGTTCGTGAATCCTATTGGGATCGATCTCGCAGGTACGTCTTATTTGTTTTCATCCTATATTGCTAGCTTGATAAAGTTGTCGGGATATGAAAGGTTGGAAGTGGTACATTGTGTAAGCCATCTTTTGAGACATGAACTCACGGGAGCTGAAAGAAGTCAGCTACTGTGTCTGTAATGCTTTCCAGGCCGTATTCATCTACTTCATCTTTCCTGAAACGTCCGGTCGCACTCTCGAGGAACTGACATTCTGTAAGTGCTGATATCCGGGTCATTCTGTTCACTGATGCCCTTGCAGTATATGAAGATGATCAGAGGCAAGAGCTACTCAGAAATTCCGAACTCGAGGCATTGCTAGAACCTAGGGAGGCAAATGCTAGTTATACAAGCTGAGACAATTGACGGGGAGTAGACCACATCCGGCCAGGACGTCATGCAACCTTTATTCAATGTAACTGACCATCATGATCCTGCGTATACGATTTCGACCGTTTTCTCGTTGGAGCTTATTGTGTCCCTCACGCGATGACAAGTGGCCGTGATGATGCGTAACTGGGAGCTTCGCACTGGTTGTACTTGAACGCATAGTCAACACCGGTCCTGATTCTCACTACGTGTCCACCGTCAATGATTGGCATTGATTGATTTCGTCCGCGCGAGGATTTTCCACCAAATTGGGTCTGTGGCTCCAAATCAATTGTCGACATACGGTTCAACGTCCGAGGACGTTCTCTAATAGCATTAGACAATTTGCAGCTGCTGAACACGAGTCACGATGTTATACAGGGCCTGTTCGCCATGTTGACAATTGCGCAAAAAGTACAGGGAAATCATATATCACGTGGAATGCGGAGTCTTATTTTTAGGTCAAAAGTTCGTCCTTCAAAGTTCCAAGGTTTCATCACTCACCATGTCCATGAAAGACACTATCCAAGATGCCCTTGACGATGTACGCGTCGATTGTCCCTCGCAGTAAAAATGGCACCCTGAGACACCCCACCAGATCAGTTCTCCAAGTTCGTCGTCCAATCGTCGATCACGGGCGCTCGCTGTCCTAGAGCAGCAACTTGCTCTGGCTTGTGCGCTCGATGTCGAAGACGATACGATGCGTCACTTCCTAGACCTCCAGGACACGTTTGAGTGCAACGGTGAGAGATATGTTCGTGGTCAATGGCCATCTGTTAAATGTGGTCGCTCAGTCCCCTCCAGGACGTTTTGTTGGATACAAATTGCAGCGTCGCGCACAGAGGCATTGGCTAGTAAGGCTTCGAACGACAGTACGTCGATTTCACACGTGATCAGTCGCAGACTGATTGACAGGAATGTAGAGGAGCGTGAGACGGAACTCAACGTGATTTGTTCCCAACTATACCAGCTGCTGTCGGTGATACAGGGGATCGCCTTGCATCATGTGGCTAGCAAAGTATACCTTGGTCGTCGATACCCCCTCGAGGTGCGGTGCCTTGCTCGATGTTTGACATTGTGCTGAACCGTGTTGTAGATTTTGGTGGCGCTTCTGACGACGTCGCGACATACGTCGATGATTACACCAGCCGTCGGTAACTCGATTGCAGAAGTGTCGTCGGACAAATCATCCTCTATCGCCCATCTTTCCTCTGCTATCCTGGACACTTTACTTTGTGTGCTTGTCGACTCGTCTGCTGCACTACGCACATTCGAAGACGTCAATGGAGTGCAGACCGTTGTTAAGCTATTGAAGAGAGCAGGAACGCCACGGGAAGTGAGGTGAATCATTGTAATTTTCGATTATCGATTTTGAAGGCCGACATTGATTCCCACTCCTAGAATGAAGTGTCTTGAATTTCTATACTTTTACTTGATGGACGAAACTGCGCAGGACGAGAGTGGTATGTCCTCTCTAGGGTCGCAATCGACTCCTAGTACGCCAGTGACGACTCAAGTACATCCGTTACGGCTGGGGGGACCAAAGAAATTTCCGCGCCCGGTGTCGGGCACATCGCACTTATCGTTTGGCTCATTTAGTTCGTCGTCGTCGTCGTCATCATCATCGAGGTCAACCTTTTCTGTGGCGACACACTCGAGCCAGAGCAGTGTGCAAAGCAATGTTCGAACGCCGTCGCCCGTGAAGAAGTCGTATTCGAGCCCTGTAATTGTGTCAGATCCCCACACACCGCCAAATTCACCACCCCCTGTCCGCGACGGGGAAAAAAGGGCGATCTCGATGCGTCCAATGATGATGCTTCGAAGAGACGTCGATTACGAACCACAGAGCCCGAAGAAAGCGCACGGATCGCGGGTGTACGTGTCCGAGGATTTTTCGACGCCACATCGGCCGGGGAGCAAACACGGACTGGTACGGACTACGGAAGAAAAGAAGGAGATTCTGGGTACGCTGTTGGGCAACGTGGACGCGCTTGTGGAGGGTGTGCGCAAGGCTGGTATCTGGGGATTGACGTAGACGAGGTCAGAAAGGGGCTGTTCGGGTTTTTGCCGACTCGGTTCCGTAGCGCAGGGACTCGTACGAGGCACGATCAACCAATCGGATCGTTTCGTGGGCCGAGGGATGACACAAAATAACGTCGCTTAGTCATCGCTTATAATGACTGTCTCATTTGCACCGCATTTGATTCCATTGAAACCTAGCCAAGTCCGTGACGACTCCTCTCCTCATCCCCCCTCATGAAGTCTTACAGGTCCACTTCTGCCGCAACCGCCCTCGTTGGCGCCGTCTCAAACGTCGCCCTCGCTGCATATCTATGGACCGTGTGGCGATCCCTCGCTTGGGAGCCTGGAAGCGAATGGGAGGGCTCTCGCTTCTCCCTCTCTAGAGACGGCGCAAGACTTATCTGCGCTCTCTTCTCTGCCTACTTTGCAGCTGCCTCCGCAATATGTGTATTCGGCCTCGCCGGTATCATCAGGGTATTTCTGTTTCCCATTCACGCTTGGTCTTCTGACACCATTTTTAGCGTATACCATCCTTTGTACGCATCTACCGCAACTATGTCGTTGGCGACTTCGCCTTCTGCACGCTGTTTGCCGTACTGGCGTCCTCAGCTGCCGTTGATCCCGCTGCACGCGCTCAAGTCTGCGAGCAAGTATCAAGACAACCTGGCTTCCTCAGGGACGCCATAGACCTCGGCCTCACCCTCGAGAACTGCGAGCAGTGGTTTGAACGTGGTCTCATGGTCTTCATGGCCATGTTCCTACTTCGCACTGTTGTCCGCGTGTGTACCCTCCTATACGTCTACCCGATGCGCGCTCATCACCACTGTTTAGATACATTTCATCTTTGCCCTTTCGCGTTTCTATGCACGTCTCGCATCGGGTCACCACTGCGACCCATCGTGTACACATGATGACGACAACTTCACACCTGCTGAGCGCATATATCTCCTTCCGCATCCATCCATCGACTACGACAAGCGCGCACCCACCAACGATGTATCATTGGATTCACCTATCTACGCACCCGTGCCGTTGGGACAGGTCTCTCCGCAGATAGCCGATCAGCTGCGAGCGACAGCGACCGAAGCCTGGATAAGCCGTGTCCCACTGCATCGTACTTCGGCTCGGGACGACCTTCGAGCTTCACCCTCCGTCGGGCCTATCCATCTCAAAGGTGAAAGTTATTGATAAACCCAGGTTCTCCCCTCCGTCGGGATTTGTTCGGTTACTGTTAGTGAAGGGTGTGAGAACAAATTTCTCAGCGTACTTATTTGCAACAGAACCGTTCAATCACTTTGTCTTTTTCAGTCGTCGGTCACATACATTCATTGTACGCTAATCACGATCTCTCATGGCTTATACTTTTGTACTTACAGCTCGGTCTGATATAAATTACTACTTGCTGGTATCTTGATTCTAGACATTGTTCTCGATGGGAAAGACTGAACGACACCAGGGGTGTAACATGCAATTCACCCTAACCCCGCACGGAGCGAGGCCTTGTGGCGGTCAGCGGTCGTTGGTCATCATGTGGTATGGCGTGCGATGACCTTGGTCATGTATCGTAAGACGAACGCCACTGGGCTCATATTCACCGCGCGCTCCCACTGCGGATCGGACTATCCCGGTGCTGATGCATCCCCGAACTTCCAGTCTGTCATGCTGTCCGGTCAGTTTGCTGGATTGTCCACATGTCGTTGCTCACTGCGATCAGGGCAATTCCAGTGATGCTGACAGAGGGCTGACGATGAGGCTGTACAGCTTGTGTGGTGTCGCGTAGTTTTGGCATGACATCGCGTCCGTCCTTGTCAGTAACCCGCTCCTCGCCGGGTCTGGATCCATGTTCCCCGTCTCGTTGGATACGCCACGGCGCAAGGTGTACATATGTACAGCGCGCAGTTTTAACTTTGTACAGTCATGACTCATGATGAGTCGTCAGCCGGCATTCGAGTGCGTGTCTGTCTCTGTAATCCGGCAAACCCGGCCATCCGGGAAACGACAAATAGCCCACCTGAATGTTGACAGTTATCCACCATGACGCCGACGGTGATGAATGTACCTGGGTCCAATATATGTCAAACGCTGCACTGCCCGGCACTGGACGTGGGCACTGCTGCGAATGGACATTGTCCTGCCACATACGGTGTCTTGCGCCGTGTCATTGTGCATTGTTGTGTGGGGACGAGGAACCCGTCAGGAGGACTATTAGATCCGACCGACATTCATTCTAGCCTCGGCCTCCATGAAAAAAGGATGACGTTATTGATGTTCAACGGGCGAGTCTGGGTTTCTTCACATACCCCGTGTCTCGGTAAAATGTTTTTGGATGGAGCGCACAGATAATGGGAGAAGCACGAGGGCGCAAAACGGGGCGATGGTATTCTCCTGTCTGTTGACAGCCTACCGAAATGACATCCGCAAGTAGACCAGGTTCTAGCACAGTGAGAAACGAGATAGGTTGGCCCGATGCAGTAGTGTTTGATGTAGGTGGCGTCCTCGGCAAGATGACAGGATACGAAATCGTCATGGATGATTGCACGAAGGTGGACGCACTGTCAGGGAGGTAGGCGAGTTTTCTTGTTGGTGACTCGATCCATGAACCTGGGCCCAGTAAAATGTCCGTTGACGGGTCATTGTAAAGAGAGGCAGAATCAGGTTTCACTGGGAGTATGATAGCGAAATTATCCGTCACAATGCAGATTCATGGCGAAACATCATTTGAAGCGATGGTATGGGCACCAGACTCAGAGAGCGGAACTGGAAATCGGTGAGTTTGTGTAAGGGTCAGACCGTCCGCCGCTTAACCGCTACACCAAAAGGCAGTGATACTGAGTGATTACCACTCAGTATCTCGGACAGTATATATACTGATTATCCGGAATCAGGTAAGCCAGCGTGCTTACAGTTTGTCCTGATGGGCCAGTACCAGGGATGAGGTACCCTGCAGCATGTCGGTGTACACGTTGACGAGCCCACATTTTGCACTCGTTCGAGAGAAAGAGAAGATCGGAATCCGATGGTACTGTACAAACTATCCATTTGAACGTTGTTAGTGTAGCTGCGGATCAATCGTCCAGAAGGCGGCCATAATCTCTGTTGCGTTGTCATCTCACATTCGAAACACATCGGACTAGAGAATAAAGAGAATGGCACAGGTCCGTCCACGATCGCCCGCAGTCGACGACGCGCAGCACAAAAGGCCTAAAACAAGCCACACATCCGACACGGACGTTATCGCAGACTTTGCCACCAATCTCTTCGATGCGTCAAACATCGAGCAACTACGCACCAGCTACGTGGACAGCACGCCGTTCAAGCACGTCGTCGTCGACACGCTCTTTCGTGACGATCTTTTGCGGGGCGTCAAAAACGAGTGCCTTGAACATCTCGGTTTTACAGAAAAAGAGACGGACATTTACAAGGTACGATGCCTTTCTGTGATCGAAGAACACACTTTTCAACGCTGGCTAGGTCAACCAAACTGGCGACCTCGCCTCTCTGTCTTACCTCTCCGACGAACAGCGCGCACTCTTCCCCAGCCTCCTCTCCCTCCGAAATGCCCTCTACTCGTCACACTTCCGTGCCTTTCTTCAAATCGTCACGGGTTGCGGTCCTCTCTCTGGCACCAAACAAGACATGTCTCTCAATTCGTACACCCGTGGTTGCCACCTTCTCAACCACGACGACGTGATCGGCACGCGTAGAGTATCCTATATCCTCTACATGCCCCTCCCAGACGACAAACCCTGGTGCACAGAGTACGGTGGCGCGCTCGAACTCTATCCTGTGCGACAAGGCGGGGACGTTCCCGAGCCGGAAGTTGCGCCTGTCAAGGCGATTTCACCCAGTTGGAACCAGTTCATCTTCTTCGAGGTACAGCCGGGTAAGAGTTTCCATTCGGTCGAGGAAGTTGTCGTCGACCAAGAAGGGTATGCACGGCTGAGTATTAGCGGTTGGTTCCATGCCGCACAGCCTGGCGAAGACGGGTATTCTGCAGAGAAAGCAACTGCCCCGCAAGAGAACGCGAGTTCTCGCGAGCAACTCGTACGTTTTTCCTTGTTTGATCTTATTGAAGTGTGATCGCATACACGGGCGTATACCCCTCCGTACAGACGTCGAGTTCCAACCTGAGTTCGTGTGCTGGCAGGTTCACACAGTATGATGACACTAGCGACGACGCCGAACCACCTCATCCAGATGTCCCTCTCTCGCCAACACATACGTCGTTCCTTGCCAAGTATCTCAACCCCGCGTACCTGCAACTCCGTACGCTCAAGATCATGATGGCCAAGTTCGTCAACGAGTCCCATGTGCAACTGCAGAGTTTTCTTGTAGACGAGCTTGCAGCAGTCTTGGAAGACGGACTAGGCGAGGCAGACCTGGCCGATGGGTTAAGCGGAACGTTACGCGAGGGCAAGGTACCAAGCCACGAGCTCGGAATAGCTCCCTCGTCGACGTCAGCATGGATTGTCAAGGGACCCCCTCACAAATGGCGCTATTGTACGCTCGCGCAACCACACAACATCAATGCATCGTCGTCCGAGATGTCATCACCGAAATCCTCGACGATGACAGCACGCGCTCAAGCAGAAGCCATCATGCGCGAGCTCCAAGACACGCTTTTCCCAAGTGCGGCGTTTCGCGCATGGTTGGCCATCACAACCAACCTGATCCCACTGAGCTGTGCTGTCGAGGCGAGGCGGTTCAGGCCGGGGTTGGACTACACGCTGGCAACGAGCGATGAGGGCGAGTCGAGGCTCGACGTCGTGCTTGGGCTAACTCCACAACTAAAGACTGACGCTGAAAACGGAACTCGTCACGGCAAGGCAAAGGCGAAAGCGAGCGAGGATGGAGACGAGCCCACCGGATGGCAAACCGGAGGCTGGGGTGGCTGGGAGGTGCGCTGCCGTTCTTACGACTCGTGTGAAGCATGCTTCATGTCTCTGGTGTTGTTAGTGTTACATGGCGCCACATGACGAGGAAGATGATCCAGCAGTGTACCGCTCTGGGTCAAGTAAGAGATCCCAGACAAAGGAACGGCCGGAGTCAAGTGGAGCATCCGCCTCGAACAATCTCGACGATGATCTGGACGAAAGTGAAGACAATGACGATGAGGACGAAGACGAGGACGAGGACAGTACTCTCTTGACATGGCATCCGCACTTCAACTGCTTGCTCCTCGTTCTACGGGACGAAGGCGTGTTGCGATTTGTCAAGTACGTCTCTGCTGCCGCGCAGGGGTCTAGATGGGACGTCTGCAACGAGTTTGAAGTTGGCATGGTTGAGAGTGACGGGGACGGGGAAACAGATGATGAACCATGACCAGTTTCGTCAACACTACAAAAGAGGTTCGCCCTGAATACAAGTCGTCTGGCTTGCGGTGTATCTATGCCAGATTAGAAAACGTTATTTCATGCACGTACAGACCGACAAGTAAACCGTGATCATCTATGCCCAACGCAAACAGTTCTAACTAGGGCCATCTTCGATGGTACCATAAGTCCTAGTCTCATCATGTTCGCGCAGTGTCTCAACCTCGCTCTGCATGAGTGCTTCCTGTTCATCCTCGTACACTGATCGAGGGCTATAAATGAGAAGATACAGCTTGTTTCTGATAGACTTACGAAATGTCAACTCCTCGAGCGTGCGCCCTGATGTCTCAGGAAACATGAAGTAGATGATCACGATCTGGAACGCATCCCACGCGCAGTATCTATTTCAGGATTGAGCATCCGCCTACTTGCATCTCGAAAAGAGAGCTTACACGGTATACCACCTCCAACCTGTCAAATCCCACCAGCCTTGTTAGACTACGAATAAGACAGATACAACAAATGAACGCACCTGCTAGGTCGATTCCAATGGGATTCACGAACTGACTAAAAAATGCTGCACCGCGGGAGATACACTGATAGAACGCAATACCCCTGGCTCGAACATGGAAGGGGAAAAGTTCGACCAAATAAGCTGTTTACGCCGCAATGAACCTATTAGAAGTGGAGCGCGACGGGTTGAGAAGCACTTACTGTAAGGCAAAGCATTGAATCCTATGTTGTAAGCTGGACTGAATAGGAAGATGAGACTGTAGAGCGCGTCGTGAGAATGGGGGAACCATGTCTTTTAGTAACTTGTATACTCACACGAGCACCACTTGAGCTGAGAGCTCATTTTTAGTGAATGAATAGTCCGCACTGGCCACAGTCCATGCCGAAAGCACAAGAAAGATAGAGATGGCACACAACTGCAGGAAGATTAGAAGAGCGATATCAAAAAGTAGTCAATGTCGAAATTACTTACCAAGAATACCCTTCGTCGGGGGTATCGAGGTACTATCAGGGCCGCAAAGGTGCCATTAACGAAACCCCAGGAATATCTGGAGAGATTGATGATGTTCTTTGTCCGGTTATCATGAATGCCAATGGTGTCTAGGATCGGGGAAAGGTAGAGTCTGTTCGCATAATGAGCACTTTGAATGGTCTAACACAAACAGTATGGCTTACCCAATCAGTCCAGCTCCACTCCACTGGGTAAACAGCGCGAAAAATGCTGCGATGATGGCCCGCTTTCGCATCCCTGGAGTTGAAAAGACCTCCTTTTGGCTCAGTTGCGCAATCTTCAATTCTGCTCCAAGTGTCTCCTCAATCTGAGTATATTCTGCCTTGACAAACTCCGAGTTTTCATCACCCTCTGCATGATACTTGACAAGAATGGTGTATGCCTCGCTTTTTCTTCCCTTTGATATGAGCCAACGTGGAGATTCTGGAAGGGACCAGATGAAGGAGACTTGAAGGAGACTAGGGACTAGTTGGAGGAGAGACGGGATCCTCCATCCCCAATTGCTCGTCATGGTAAACGTCCCGAGGGTCACCGCAGCGGCGGCCACAGCACCTAGAATGAATCAGGTTAAAGTCCACATAAAATATTACTATTTAGCCTACCAAGATCATAAGAGATATTAAAAATGGAACTCATGACTGGTCGTTCCTTGGGATGTGAGAGTTCTTGTAATATGTAGTTAACAATTGATATGAAATAGTTGAATATTCACAACGTCCTACCTCCGATTAGAGAAGATGCAGCTACAACGCAGAGGACATTGGCAGTTCCAAGGATGAAACGAGCGATGATAAACATCGTGGCTATGTGCCGGATATAAAGGATGCCCTCTTTTTTTGAAATAGATCGATCACCCACAGTTTAACGCCAATCCTTGAAGAATGCTCCCAACTATCGAGACGATACCTCCAAGCAAAATCGAGCGTCTCCTTCCAAGCCTATCCACCGCCAAAGGGACAAACGGAGCAGCAGCGAAGGAACCTAGAGAATACATGGAAGCCATGAGACCCAACAAAGCGGAATGAGGATAATTGTAGTCTGTCATTCGGATCAGCTCCCTTTGATCCATCACTTGGGCGACCAGCCTACATTCGAGCCAGGAGGGCACAGCCTGCAGGCCATTCATCATGGACGCATCGAATCTTTCTTCCCATTGTGAAACAGTGAACATGTATCATGACGCAAATACTTGCCCGCTGGTCATTTCCACTCCAATGCAAGTCGGAGTCATCAAGAAATACAGGAGTCGAAGGTTCGGCTTATTGTACCATGGAACTTCGTCGCGCGCTGCAAGTCGAGACACAGTCGCATCGTTACTTTCCAGCTGAACATAGGTCCCTTGCCCACTTCTCCGTGAGTCCATTCTAATGGTGATGCAAGGACACTCAGTGGCTCTTTCCTAATGAAACGAGAAATCCAAGGTCATCTAATCAAGAGGGTCCTGAATGCCAGGTGCTTACCTGCGAGAGATTGTGCCAGAAAGCCAGCCGAGGGTTGCCATGAGGCTGATCTTGATCCCGTGATCATTTACCCACCCGGGGAAGCACCCTTCATCGCGTACGATAACGACGCGCTGCGTGGGAACACATGGCTTGCACCCAAACCTAACCTCCCAGCGAAACATGTTTTACTGAGCGAGTCGAGTGACATTTATTTCTGTCTGGCGGCGATTTCAACCAACCAACCGGTGATTACAGCTTGCAGAGTGGGAAATACCGGAGCCTCTAGCGATACTCGCCTTACTTGGGACATCATGATGCCCTCATCTTGTAAAGAACGTTCTATTTCACACTTTCACTATGTAGTATATCACAGAATCTTCTCGAACATTCCAGACCATGACAACATAACACATGTTTACCGCATTGATACAGCATGTTCAACAGTATATAAGTAGTACCATTTCTTGTAAATACCTCAGACTTGGAATAGTATTTCCTTCCTGCGCAATCATTCACTTTGAGTGACCGTTGGAGGTTTTCTATTTCTTACACATCTTGACAATATATATTTAGGGAAGGCCAACGAAATCGGAACTCGGGCAGAGCCGAATGTTGTACGAAGCTAACATCACATTGCGATGGAGTGAGCCAATTTGTATGGCATCGGAACGGGTGCAATCAATGCGTGGCCGCTTGAGAGTAGGCTGCAGAACCTTGGTTCTACTTAGAAATGAATACAGACATGGTCATATGTGCACAGAAGGGAGAACTCGATCATGAGGGTCCTATGACATCTCTACCTGACATGATAGCATTTCCTTTCAGCCATTATGTATAACATTATCTGCGTCCGCGTCTCTATCTTCTAACAGCTCCTGGAGCTCTGAATTCCGGAGTAACTCCTGTCTCTCATCCTCTTCATACACTGCAGAGGGGCGTTAGTGGAAAGAAAGAAACCGGATATCAGCGCTTACGGAATGTCAGTTCCTCGAGAGTCCGCCCTGACGTTTCGGGGAACATGAAGTAGACGAACACGACCTGGAAAGCATTCCAGACACAGTAACTGGCACCTTTCAGCGTCAAATTGTCTGCGAGATGACGAAAATGCATACATAATGTACCATCTCCAACCTGTTGCATCATTCAGCTATATTAGGTGTCAACTTGGATAGACAAAACGGAATAGACGTACCTGCGAAATCAATCCCGATAGGGTTCATGAATTGGCCTAGGAATGCTGCGCCACGGTAGCACCATTGATAAACAGTGATGCCCCGGGCTCGGACATGGAAGGGAAATAGTTCGACCAAGTAAGCTGATATGTTGCATCAGAGCGATATAAGCTGACATGGACAATGTAATACTTACGATAAACCAAGGCAGTGAATGCCATGTTGTAAGTTGGACTATACAGAAAGATAAGGCTATCTATATGATAAGAATGGAAAGCGCATACATTGGAATGACTTAAGATACTCACGCAAGCACTACCCGAGCAGAATTTGTGCTGTGACTGAACGAGTACTCGGCATTGAATATGGTCCATGCAGTAAATACAACAAAGACAGAGATAGTAGATGCCTGTAGAAATATTAGAAGAGAGGGTACCAGGGGTAATCCATATCTGAGTTACATACTAAAAACACTCTCCGTCGGGGGTATCGGGGCACTATCAAGGCAATGAACGTGCCGTTAACAAAGCTCCAAGAAGTTTTGGCAAGATTGATAATATTTTTCGTCCGGTTGTCATGAATTCCAATGCTATCTAAGATGGGGGAGAGGAGATGCCTGTTGGTATGATAAGTACAGGCCAAGGGAGGTCGACGGTGGGACTTGCGAAATTAACGCAGCCCCACACCACTGGGCAAAGAGCCCGAGGAAAGCGGCGACAATGACTCTCTTTCGCATTCCTGGAGCTGAGAACATTTCTGTCTGATTTAACCGAGAAACCTTCAGTTCTGCCTCCAGTGTCTCCCTGATCTGAGTGTACTCTGCTTCGACAAATTCTGAGTTCTCATCCCCCTCAGCATGATACTTCACAAGAATTTGATATGCTTCATTCCTTCTTCCCTTTGATATGAGCCAGCGAGGAGATTCCGGAAGCAGCCAGATGAAGGAGAGTTGAAGTAGACTAGGCACTACTTGAAGAAATGACGGGATCCTCCATCCCCAATTACTGGTCATGGTAAATGTCTGGAGGGTCACTCCAGCAGCGGTTACAGCACCTACACAGGGAAAAATCAACTTAGACCCTCCAGAAAGGAACGTCATTATGGTTACCAAGGTCATAAGAGTCACAAAAAAGGCTGCCCATGACTGCACGTTCCTTGGGGTGTGAGAGTTCTTTGCACAATTAAAAATCAACACGAAAGTTGTAATTTCCTCGTACCTCCGACCAGAGAAGAAGCGGCCACAAGGCAGAAGACACTAGCAAATCCAAGGATAAACCGAGCAACAATGAACATCATAACTCATCGAACATGAGCCATCTTGGAGTCCAAAAGAAATGTTTGCTTACGATTCAATGCAGACCCTTGAAGCATGCCACCGAATGCCGAGATTACCGCCCCGAATAATATCGAATATCGTCTTCCAATCTTATCGACAACGAAGGGGACGAACGGGAGAGCAGCAACAGAACCCAGAGGATACATGGCAATCATAAGACCCAACGAGGCGGAGCGAGGATGGTCGTAATCTGTTGTTTGAGTCAACCATTTTAGATATCATTGGGAATGAGGCGACCGTGTTACATTCAAGCCACGATGGCACGGCTTGAAGACCGGTCACCATGGATGCGTCAAAACTTTCTTCACATCAGCACTATGCAGTTGAGCATGCGTCACAATGCACTCGCCCACTGGTCATTTCCACCCCAAGACAAGTCGGCGCCATCACGAAATATAACAATCGAAGGTTAGGCTTGCGATACCAAGGGACTGGGTCTTGCTTCGCAAGTTGAGAGACGATCGTGTCATTTCTCTCTGATGGAGAATCGGTTCCCCTTCCACTCCTGCGTGAGTCCATTTCAATGTTATGAGGCGTGAGACTACTCCAACTCGGCACAACAGCTTTAGCGGGTTGAACCCTTGGAGGTTCGATCAACTCATTCAACGACCCCCAGTGGGGACGTCCCCACAAATTTCTAATTTTGTTGTGGCATGTGACCAACTAGTTCCGGTGTTTGAGGGCTGCCATTCGCGCAAGTCAGCCTATTATGATGAGAAGTGTCTAGGCCCAGTAAGCCGTCAAATGATTACTTTGATGCAAAGACTCATTTTGTTTAGATTCTCGCAGCTATAACAAAACTTTAGTCAACTTTCGGTCCACGACATAGTGGTGACCACGGCCGTAACACCATGGACGAAGAGATCATGCAGCAGGCATCTGCATTAACCAATCTCCACATCCGAACGACCCCATGCTTCATTTATCGCCTTCCCACCGAAACTCTTGAAGCCATATTTACCCTTTGTGCTGCTGACTACCATAGCGAGGACGTTGGTCATCCAATCCAGGCTGCGCCTAACTGGGTCAATGTTTCCTACGTTAGTAGCCATTGGCGCGGTGTTGCTCTGAATTGCCCAGTTCTCTGGACCTACCTCTTTATAATATCACGACCCTGGACGGAGGCGTTGCTGGCCAGGTCGAAGCAGGCACCATTGAGGGTGAAGGTGAACCTGCATGGTCAGCAGATGAAGTTTCATGCAGTATACTTTTTGGAGCGAGCAATGGACCATCTAGAACGCGTTCAAGAACTTTACCTTCGCTTGCCGTCCCTCACTGGCAACTACCCTCTTCTTTCCAAACTTTCCTCACAAGCTCCGTCCTTGCAAAGCTTGATAATAGTGACGCCAGCCAGTCTTTATGGTGGTTGGTACCCGTCGGTGCTCTTTGGTGGGGACACTCCAGCCCTCCGGACGCTCGAGCTCACGAACTGTCTGGTGCCGTGGTATTCACTCAAGCTGGATGGCCTAACAAGGCTCAGTCTAGAATCCGTTTCCCATCTGGTTCAACAAAGCATAGCGGAGTTCCTGACCACACTCAGTCATATGCAACACCTCACGCACCTATACCTCAATGATGCCCTTGCTAGTGCCTCCGATTTTATCTCTAGCGCAGCATTCCACACCTTCCAGAAAATTGACCTGCCCTACCTTTCCCATCTTCTGGTCACCGCCCCACTGTTGACGATTATTGCATTGTTGTCTTGCGTAAATGTCCCATTGACAACACACGTTAATCTCAATCTGAAACGTCCTTCCGAACATATCTCACCTACCTTCGATGACTATGCTACCTTATGTTCGCTCCTCGCGCAAAGAATCCGCATGGTGGAGGACCTAGCATTGGCCAGCTCTACAATTCGCAGATTGGTCATCATATTCATGCCTGGCTGGAAAGCGGCACGACTCACTTTCGCTGCATCGGAATATAGTTTTTCTGTATCAAGAGATCCGGCTCACCCTCTCCGGATTTACATTCCTTTCGACGAATCAACGACAACAGGGGATAGGGGTCGCATCATAAGCCACATTTGTTACTCTGTGCCTCTGTCGAATGTCCGGAGCGTCTATATCTTGAATCCCCAATTTGATACGATCTCCTGGACTCGTGTTCTTGGACACCTTCAAGATGTGCGGTGTGTTGAATTACATCAAGGCCACATGCCAGACCTAGCTGCTGTACTCTCCGTCATGCCACATAACTCTCCGGAATATCAGGGTTTACACCAGGATCAAGGCCCAAATCATATAATCGCATCTGCGTTGGAGGAGTTGAAACTTCACCGCATGGCTTTCTCGAAGGTACCAGTTCAAAGGGATCATACGGGCCCGCCTAGAGTCATCGACGTCCAATCTCTTTGCGATGCCCTTGCCACCCGCAAGGGTCCTCGAGGTCAACTTACGATGACTCAGTGCACTGAGTTTGACTCCGCAGGTAAGAAGCAAACAGTTGATATGGTAGGGTGGTGGGAGGGCGGTCGTTTCCAGGTAGATGATGGGTATGGTTCGGAGGGCAAAGGGCGAGACGAACAATCAGAGAAGCTTTAAACTGACGTGTTCATTAACTTGCTGTATACCTACGTACTACCACTTCATCAACAAGTATCACTCGATCTCGGCACATTTGTGCCGACTCATCTTGCACTCACACATGTTCGGTCACATGGGTCGAGTGTGGGGGTCGGACTCCGGGCGGCCCGCAATCTAAGGAAGTCATGTATTCAACGTCCTTCCCAGCGCGCTAACATTCTGACCGCTACTCGTACGACAATGTCACCCATCCGAACCGTACGTCCCTTTAAATGAACTACGAAACCCCGTACTTATAAGTGACCTCAGCAATGGACTCGTCTCATTCGCTTTATTGCTACAGAGACGTCCCAGGTACATATTGGCCAACCTGTTGACCCCAAACTCGATGGCAAGTCGCTTTCGTTTCCGTCTCGCACTCACTCATGTTCCCGCAGTCGGTCTCGCCGCATGGAACAAACAAACCATCAAGGCCTATGAAATCGTCGGTTCGGCGCTGGACCCTGCCGCACAGGTCACCAACACGGTCCTGACCGTCAAGGAGCTCCTCGCACCTCTTTCGCGCGAGGAACTCAAGGTTGTTCGGTGTCTAGGTCTAAACTATTCAGACCATGCTGTGCGTCCTTCCTTATGCTTTCCCTTGCTTGTTGACGTATGGTTGCTTGTAGGCTGAAACTAAGATGGCAATGCCTGCGTAAGTGTCTTCTCTGTCAACTCATGGTTATGGTGCTTATATCGTCATGCTACGCCCTTCCTTTAGTGCACCGATCCTGTTCTACAAGCCCCTCGCGTCTATGATCGGACCCAACGCGCCAATCTCGGTCCCTAAGATTGCCCAGCCTGTCGAGGTGCATCTCTCTGACTACGAGGTCGAGTTGACCATTGTCATCGGAAAGACGGCCAAGAATGTGCCCGAAACAGAGGCTCTCGACTATGTCCTTGGGTATACCGCCGCCAACGACGTGCGTTTGTTCAACTCGGCTGCAGATTGTTCTCCTAATAAGTTCGTCTGGGTATCTAGGTTTCGTTCCGCAAACACCAGTTGACCACGTCACAATGGGGCTTTTCCAAGGGGTTTGGTAATCGTTGCTTTCTGCTCGTGCACGTGCGCATACTCAAAACATCCCCAGATAACACGACCCCTCTTGGTCCCTGCATCGTCTCCAACAACGCTATCCCTGACCCGCAGGTACTCCCTCTCACGTGCACACTCAACGGTAAGACACTCCAGAACGGTAACACCAAGTACGTCCTGGCTCTTACTCGTGCACTCGACGGTTTGCTTAGCTTCCGAACAGAGACCAAATCTTCAACATCCGTCAGACCATTGCCTTCCTTTCCCAAGCCACCACCCTTGAACCCGGTTCGATCATCCTCACTGGGACCCCAGCAGGCGTCGGATTTGCTCGGAAGCCTGCCATCGTACTCAAGCATGGTGATGATTGCCGGGTCTGGATTGGACATGGGATCGGAACGCTTGTGAACCCTGTTGTGGAGGAGGGTAAATGGACCGCCAAGTTGTAGTTGGATGGCGCGGTGCAACGTTATGCCACCGATATAAACTGACTTTGTAACGACATGTACCCGCGATCGCTCTGAAGCGCTCAAGGTTGTTGTGATCGTAGTCGACAACAATGACATACAAGTACATACAAGATCCAAACACCGCCTCTCAGGCCGAACATAGGCTCCTCCCGTCGGTTTGAATCTCGGGTGCCGTGTAACAAATGGCTTCGTTTGTTTGAGACCAGTTTCCGCCCAGGTCGAAATGGTATGCCAAAGAGGGGGAAACTGACCAGTGTGGGTAGACGAAGGTGAATATGTGATCGATTGGTTCTGCCTGATTTCCTAACTCTCGTCGTGCCGTTTAGCCTATTCGGCGTTAGGGAGTTAGAAGACACGGGAGGAAGCAGAGGGAGAAGTGGGTTCGCACTTTTCACTCCTGAGCAAACAACGTTATCTGCAGACAATGCGCCAATATTATATGGTAGCTTTACGGTGCAAGTTTCGGGGATACAAGGGGGTTCGGAACACTGAAACATCTGCTGCATGATTTGGCACCGGGTCCCGCCATGAACGCGGCGCAGCCTATGGATCTGGATGTCACGCGTCTGGACTATCCAGACCTTGTCAAAGAGACCAGGAAAATTAGGTAAACCCACTCGCACGACAACTTACAAAGGTGGCCTCCCTATACTTTTCCGAAACCATCATTAAGACGTCTACCCGTACTAGAAGAGCTGACCGAGTATATATGAAGCGCTTGGGTTTGCGTTTCATCAATGATTAAGTGACGAATCTTGAAACGAGTATCGCTCGTTTTTCCTATCTCGCGGGTTTAGAAGGTTTCTTTCCTGAGAAGTACGTGACATGTTATCATGGTATCATATTGGAGCCGTTACTGAAGTCATTGTGATGCCTAGTAGCTACAATACCACAACCTCGAGTGAACAGAATCGAATGCTGTCGGAGATGGTTATCGCCCCTTGATCTCATTGGAAGGATTTGTGAGTTACCCGACCTAGATATTTGTCAAATTGACCGCCTATACCAGTCATTTGTGGGTGGTCGCGGCGATTGCCTGATCAATCGAATGTAAACCTAATGTTCCCTATATAACCCCTGCCGTATCCTCGTTCTCCTTCCCACCAACACTTACCATGCCTTCTGTCTTTGCACACGAGTTTGACACCCCTGCCTACAAGGGAAAGGTCTCCTTCAACACAGGCATCTTCATCCATGGGAAATTCGTCGACGGTTCTGACCGTACGACTATCGAGTAAGTTAGGTTCTATCGCTGACGCTTGTTGCCGAACCCTCTGATGCTCGTCAATCTGTACAGCGTTATTAATCCATGTGGGTGTCAGGATGATGCCTTTGAGTAAACCTCCTGATTAACCTTGTTCATCAGCGACCGGGAAGGTCATCGTTGCTGTTTCTGAGGCCACTCCAAGGGATGTTGACATTGCCGTCGACGTCGCCCACAAAGCCTTTGACACCGTCTGGGGTTTGAATTGCCCAGGTACTAAACGCAGCATTCTGCTCGCGAAGTTTGCTAAGTTGCTGGAGGAGCACGCCGATGAGCTTGCTGCTCTCGAATCACTCAATAATGGTGCAATCATCCTGCATGTATATCCATCGTTATATGCATGTTGAACCAATGACTCTTCATAGGAAAAACATTCTACTGGGCTAGAAACGTTGATGTGGCTTTCTCCATTGACTGTATTCGCTATTATGCTGGATGGGCAGATAAGATCAGCGGTCAGGTGCAGGAGGCGAGTCTAACGAGCACAGCACATAAAGGCGCATCCTCATCGAACCTTGATAGACTTCTGAAGCCAAACTCACGTATACTCGGCACGAACCCATCGGTGTCGTCGGTCAAATCATCCCATGGAATTTTCCATGTGAGCAGTGCTCTCTCTCAGTGTCACGAATGTGAATTAATGTTCATGTCGTACAGTGCTCATGTTGAGCTGGAAACTCGGTCCCGCGTTGGCAACGGGAAATACTGTTGTCCTCAAGCCCTCTGAGTTCACACCCCTGACTGCAATCCGTGTATGTCACCTCATCAACGAGGCTGGCTTCCCTCCCGGTGTTGTCAATATTATCACTGGCTACGGTAACACGGCTGGCAACGCCATCTCTCATCACATGAAGATCGAGAAGGTCGCTTTCACTGGTTCAACGCTCGTCGGTCGCAAGATCATGGAAGCATCTTCCAAGAGCAACCTAAAAGATGTGACACTCGAGCTGGGTGGAAAGAGTCCCAATATTATTTTCGATGATGCGGATCTGGACCAGGCAGTAAAATGGGCTGGGTTTGGCATTTTGTCCGTTTTTTTGTCTTGCATCAAGTCGAGTACTGATGTCATGTGCAGCTGGAACCAGGGTCAGACATGCTGTGCTGGTTCTCGTATCTTTGTTCAGGAAGGCATTTACGACGAGTTCCTCAAGCGTTTCACCGAGGTGGCTCGGTCGATCAAACTCGGAGACCCCTTTAGCCCCCAGACAGCCCAAGGTCCTCAGGTTTCTGAGGTCCAATTCAACGTTGGTTGACGCGACAGACACTTTACATTTCATTTCTAATGGATGCTGTAGCGCATCATGGGTTACATTCAATCTGGCAAGGATGCTGGTGCAAAAATCCAGATCGGGGGTGAACGTCATGGCACCGAAGGCTACTTTATCCAACCCACCATCTTCACGGACACATCCCCTGACATGAAGATCGTTCAAGAAGAAATTTTCGGTCCCGTAGGGGTCGTTATCAAATTCAAGGACGAGGACGACGTGGTACGACAAGCCAATGACACCTGTTATGGCCTCGCTGCTGCTTTGTTCACCCCAAACTTGAACCGGGCAATCAAGACCGCGCACAGACTCAAGGCGGGTACCGCTTGGGTCAACTGCATAAACCAAATCGAGTCGAATATGCCATTTGGAGGATTCAGACAGAGCGGCATCGGGAGGGAGATGGGCGAGTACGCGTTGCATCAGTGCGTCCTTTTTTTCCCACGTGCTGTGCGTTAGCTTGACGAGATGGACCACACTAGTTACACTGCTGTCAAGTCCGTGCACATCAATCTCGACATCAAGCTGTAAACTGTGAAAGAAGTTAGGAATTTGTTATTCATATGTACCATTTTTCCTCGCTGCTCCAAGTTAATCGTGAATGTTCTCTTCCGGATGTCTTATTTGCTGTTTGTTGCAATAATGTCAACCTGCAAAGATTGTGCGAACAACTGTGACTACGCAGGAGCACAGGATCGGCATTTCCACAACACAGAGGACAAACATTGGAGATCCAACAAGAAATTGGGCTCCAAGGAAAATGCGCCAAAACAATGTTTAAGGTGGACAAGCAGACATCCCTTGCTGACTCCCGCGTCGTACTGTTCAGTGCACATCATACCTTATCACAGGCGAGCCAGTGAACACGGGAGAAAACGGGACCCGGAGAGGAGCCGTTCACCTTCCAAGTACTCGAGCCGAGCCGAGCACCCTTTTTGTTCATTGCTGATGGTCCATCGTGACTGTTCGGGAAACGATAAACGATGGCAAGATGTTTCAGCATTCCAAACGTCCCCGACATATGATCTGATATGGAATGCCCTATCCTGTGGGTATCAAGGGCTGCATCGACCTGATGATTCATGGGTATTGACGTTGATACTGGACGGACTTGAAGAAGCTCATGCCGTCCGTCAGGCTTTCAGGGTGGTACTACTAGTCAGAAGGCAGGAAAGATATCGCACCTTACACTTACAACACTAGCACCCTCCGTGTAGCGGCGCGTAAAGGGTGCGGGTCGTGCGAGAGTTGATTGTACAGTCATCTACGATAAACAGAAGATATGCTAACGCTATGACGTAGAAAGATGGAATATGATGGTGATACAACATAATCTTTGCCCTGTGATCTTACGTTGGAATCAAAGTCCACCAAATGCAATCAACTTTTGGTTTAGGTACTCTTCAATCCCATGCCCCCCCTCTCGACCTGTGCAACGGGTTTGATTATCTTAAAGGAGAAAAAGAAACTAGTGAGAAGGACTCACCGATGCCGCTCTGTTTCACCCCCCCAAACGGTATGCTCGCATTACTGATCAACCCCGTGTTTGTTCCCACCATTCCCACCTCAAGCGCTTCCGCAACGCGCCACACCCGCGCTACGTCCCGACTGAAGAAGTAACCCGCCAAGCCGACATCAGAATCATTGGCCATGGCAATAACCTGTTCCTCAGTGTCGAACTTGATAAGCGCAGCAAGAGGACCGAATGTCTCTTCATGGTTGAGCGCAGCTGTGGCAGGGACGTCGGAGAGGACAGTAGGGGGGTAGAAAGAGCCGATGCGTTTGACTTGGGTAGAGTCGGGAGAGTGACCGCCAACTAGGACGCTGGCACCGAGGGCGACAGCGTCGTCGACGTGTCGGACAACTTTGGAGACGGCGCGGTCGTGGATGAGCGGCCCGTGTGTTCTGTGTCCAGTATGTATAAACATGTTTCATGAACGAGCTAGGCGGAGCAGAACATACGTTGTTTCGTCGAGTCCGTTTCCAACTTTAAATGCAGCCACTTTCTCAGCGAGTCGAGAAGCAAAGTCGGCATAGACAGACGACTGGACGTATATGCGGTTGGCACAGACGCATGTCTGCCCCGATCCGCGGAATTTGCATAAGATGGCGCCTGAATTAACAGCGCAGCATTAATGAACGGGTCCCGGAGAGAGATCCAAATGTTACCTTCAACAGCCTTTTCAATGTCAGCGTCGTCAAATACAATAAATGGGGCGTTTCCGCCAGCTTCTATGGATAATCTTTTCAAGGGGTGAATGCCGATTCACATAGGAGATGAAGAAAGTACTTTTTCAGTGTCACAGAGGACATACTGTACAACGATTTGGCGACAGGCGTCGAGCCCGTAAACGAGACCTTTCGGACAATCTTGCTTTCGCACATCTCGCGGCCAACATTCTGAACGTTCTTCTGAGTCGTGACCATGTTGATGACGCCATCAGGTATGCCCGCGCGTCGAGAGAGCTAAATAAATAGTAACTCCATGGTCACATACGTCACGACAAAGCTCACTTCAGCCAGTGCAAGTGCAGAAAAAGGGGTCTCGGGTGGTGGCTTGATGACCGCCGTGCAACCTGCAGCGAGCGCCGCCCCAAGTTTCCGGATGATCATCGCTGACGGGAAATTCCACGGTGTGAGGATCGACCTGTCACGACGCTAAGGTATGTCCTTCGCTATAAGGTGGGGCAACACCTACACGACACCTGTAAAACAAGTGGTCAGCTACAGAATACAAGACGGGCACGATTTAGACCCACCAATAGGTTGCTTGATCACAACGTTCCGTACATTGGGAATTGGGGAGGGAACTTGTTCTATGAAGTGGTCACGTATATAATTGGCTTATATCCGATTCCAGAAGTGCTTACCACCATATGTGCGGACGGCTTCCTCGGCTAGATGTTACCAATTCATTTTTCGTGTCTTGGCTCGCGGGGCAAAAAAACGCTACTCACCAAACCACTATGAAGTCCATCTAGTTAGTTTAGATATGTTGTGCACATATTTTCCTCACCTCCAAGAAAGACGCACTATAAACGTTTTCACCCTAAAAGACCGCAATGAGGTACAAGCAAGGACTTTACACAAACCAACGCACTTTCGCCTCTGTCAGTGTCTTTCCATTCTCCAATGTCTACGCCACATCTCAACGTTAATCACATCCAACCATGCGATACCGACGCACAATAATGCGAGCCAAATCGTCATGGTGCTCTTGCATCAATCGGAAGAATTTGATGAGAAGGTCATGGCGGTACTACATCCAGGCGACGAGAGAGCTCAGCCAACCATATTTCTTCCTCCGTCCTGAAAGAGAACAAACCTTGGCTGTCGTCTTTCCCCACGTTTGGAATGCTTTTGCGGCAGCAGCGATGGCAGCTTTGGTCTCCTCTAGGCCCATCTCGGGGACTGTACCTAGTTCTTCTCCGGTTGCAGGGTCTACGGTAAGGGAATAAAAATGTATGAGTATTCACGCATCTGGTCGAATGTGCCCCTCAATATGGGTCAATACGAGTACCCACTTGTCACGAGAATGGTCTCGCCCCCAGTTGCGTCAATCCATCTTCCATCGATATATCCTTGCGTCTTGATCAGTGTTGGATCCTTGAGTCCCCACTAAAGACAATGTCCAACAGTCAACCCTGTGAGCGATTCAATTCAATAATGTTGGAACGCACGAGGCTGGTGTTGGTAGTGCTTGCCATTCTGTACCACAACACGGACCTGAAGTGTTGGCAATTTGCTGGCGTCCTCGGCGTAAGAACCCTGGACGGTATCGAAAACAAATGTCTGACTCTCAGTGGTGTCATTTTCACCCAAACGACGTCGGGAATGGTGGCAGTCCTGGGAAGGACCCCGGTTCGGCATGTCCAGCTGACCACCCGGACCGTCATGTGAATTCTGGCTATCCGATTGGTGGCTCTGCTACTACCAACAAATAAATTACCGTTTGCGTCCTTTGACTCCACTCCTGCTTCCCTCTACTTGGTCTAAAAAGCCACCCATCTCAAGCGCATTCCGTGCCGCGTGATTGATATGCTTGAATCGGTCAGGCCCAAGATGGATCCCACCAAACCACCTCGTGACAACGACGAGCACGTTATTAATCTCCTGTACACATACAGAGGTCCGTTAGTCCCAAACCATCATGCAGTATGCCAGGCGCTCCAATCTGCATTAACATCTTACCAGAATTGACAGCAGATGTGCGAGTCGACTCCCTGCCGCGGTCTCGCCGTCATCGTCATTGTCTTTTGATGCAACATCTTAGCTTATGCCGTCCGCGTCATAAGGTCACCCACCTTGGTGGAGTACGTTTCCGACTTGACACCGCCATGCATTGATGACTGGATGTGCCGCGCGGGCAATATGTCTGTCGGATATCAAGTGATTCAATATCACCGGGACCTAGATCAACAAGTCCCATTAGCACATGGGGCGACCCCTGACAAGACAGCGTGTGACAAACCTGCGACGGATGTGATATCTGACACGCCCGTCCTACAAAAACGCTCTTCCGATCAACGATTGGCTCAGCCTCGATAAGTTTGATTCCCTCGGGAAGCGCGACACCTTGGAGAAGTGGTGACATCCTCAATGAACCTTCATTTGTGTTCGTCGACTCGACCAAAGCCTGTGATGTCCCGTCGCACCCCAAGGCATCTTCTCGTATAAGTTCCCCCACCTTTTCTTTGTTGAGCTTGTCTTCATACCATGCTTCGGCCTGCTCGAGCACGCTCTGAAGCCCGTCAAAGACGCAGACCGTACCATGAGACCACTCAACACCAGATGTAGATATAAACGTGCGCAGTATCGAACCAAAAAGAGGTGAGTCAACCCCAAAGGGACCGATGTAGCGCGAGAGAAGTTGCAACTGAGGTGGACTCTTGGCAGGGTATGAAGGAGGTAGAGAAACAAGGATGCGGATGGAGACGTCCTCGTGGGACGGAAGACTACATTGAAAGATAATGAATGAAGGAGGGATGAGATACAAACAGTCGCGCACTTCAGTGAAAGCACATAGCGAATTGTGTCCTTTCCGTCACCTTGAGGGTTCTCATCTGAAACTTGTGTGGGACTCTCCACCCTTGGACCATGCCAGAGATGGATCGAGTCAACTCCGTAGATGGATTGCAACACTTTCGACGGAGGAAGAAATAGTATAGAGCACGGATTCAGTGTGCCCTTGAGCGAGGAACCAAAGAGACTTACCACTAATTTCTGAGGCAATCTGTTCTCGATCCTGCTGCATTATCAGATCAGAAACAAATTTCTCCACCTCTGCTGCCAGTTCTGCAGCATTGTCGTTTGGCACACCCTCCATCGATGATGGGGAACGAGGATACTTTGTGTAAAATCATTGTTGGGATCTTGCTGATTGGTCCTGATATATATGGTTTCAGACGCCGCGTCCGCCACGTTCATAACCGATATGCTCAGGGGCGAGTCAATTGTCCAAGTATCTGGTCATGCAGATTTCAATGATCACAAAATATCGGAGAAAAAAATGCATAAATCGAGGACAGATCGGGGTATATGACGGTCTGGACAATGTCTACATCCTGCGCGAGCCAATGATTTTAAGCATAACCCAATTTTCCACCGCTAACATCCTGGCATTTTAGGCGCTGACGTTGATGGGGTCGCAGCCGAGCGCAACGACACCGTCTGTGAAACAGATGTAAGCACCAGAACAAAGGATACAATGACTAGATCTTTTCAAATTACGTACTGAAGTTGTCGTTTTCACAGCAGACGGTTTGGCCAGTGCTGTTGTATTGGATCAGCAGGCAAGTCTCTGACCATGACAAAGGAAACCTACCAAGTGTTGCCGCCAATACCGATGAGCTGGATTGGGCTGCAAGTAATGCCGATCGGGACAGCAACGCTCGAGACGTCGATGTTCAACAAGCCGAACAAACGTGAGAGGGCGGGAGTCACAGTGGATGAAGTGCTGTCGCAACATTGGATGGGTCCAGTTGAGCACTCGGGGTAGCTGTTGGCAGTGGCGACAGAAGCGAGAGCGATGAGGGTAGCTGCGACGAAGGATTTGGCAAACATGGTGAAAGACGAAGGAGGCTTGGACTGAAGAGCTGGCTCTGGGTAAGTAGTGTCAACAGTGTGGCATTTTATACTTTGACGCAGAGCCGGAGCACGTTATCCTCGTGCTCCTCAGTAACGCTCATGGTGCAATTTCCGTAATTTTTCTTTCTTGTGGTGCTTGCGAACGTGTCCACATCCACGGAACAACTTTCGCCTTGGTCAAGCGAGAACCATGATCGACTCGGAAATACGGACAGTATTTCGGATCAAGATGCACCTGTCAAGACGCGACAACCGTGGACAATCGACCGCGATGGTGGGACAAAAATCAAACGTCGCGAACTGTAGGCCGGCACAAATCCTGATCGTACCTCCTACGCAAATCCCTTGTGTCAACCGCGGTATGATCAACCTTTTGAGGCCGGGTAGGGCGTTCAAAGAGTCTCGTCAGTTCAACGCGCACATTTTGGACTGCCCAATTACTTCGTCCGTGCTGATTAACACGGGAACAAAGGTGGTGTATCTTCGGGAGAAGAGAGCTCTAGACCAGCATGTACGTCATTAGTAGCCGTCAGTTCCCATTATATGGCGTTGAGGGAGAACTGATCGGGGTGTGGGAAACACTTGGGTGTGAGAACCACGTTGATCTGGCGTAAAAACCAGAAACAAAAACTGTGAATGTATTGAATGTAAGTTCTAAGACCCACCGTTGACTAGAGGGAACCGCACCAGAAATCATCCGGGCTTCCACGACGAGTCGACGGGTAAAAGTGGGATATGCACGAGGAGAGACGGAGACGAGCGTTCGGTATGTTCACCCCGCAGTGGGTGGAGTATTCCTCGAATCTCGATGTTGACAGCGCTGGGAGCACGTCGGACATGTTATACGCGAGCGCGTAGGTGGTGCGGTCATCTACGCCTCTGCGGAAAAATACGGAAGTCATCTACTCAACACGAGGTTCCATGACGACAGGTAAGAACCCCGGCACGGAAAAGAAACCACGTAGCTCCGAGCGACTTCTATGCCAAGGAGCGTCCGGGGCGAAGGTACATAGATTGTATCCAGGTTCACGAAGTATGTTGAACAAGAGGGCCAGAACAGTAGTTGCTGAAGGAATGGTCGGCCTAACTGTAACGGCCTGGGTGGTACACTTACTTTGTAGTGTGAGAATATGCTAGAACTGCAGATCAGATTGCCGTCCCCGAGGACGATGCTGTCCATATTTGGTAGCCATTGTGGTCCACTTAACGTCAACCGGTCTGGATGTACATCCCTCTCCGAGTCATTGCGTTCGCCTAACACGAGCTGGATTGTATGGTCACCTCAATGCATAGCACATCATGTTGTAGACCCGGTAGAGCTCATGCGTTCCATGTTTACACCCCCATCCACAAGAGTTAAATCACCAACCCCAGGATACTTTCCACTGCACTTGAACGCATGGTGGTGCACGCTAACATCTCAATAGAGATGTGGTTCACAGCCAACTACGGATATCACAAACGAACCGAGTAGACAGAGTAACGCCACACACACCACACTTGCGAATAAGATGCACACTCGGAAGTCATTTCTGTCGCACCTTGGTATAGCGTTGAATAAATCATACCAATTATCTAAGCAAGGATCACCCCACTTTCGAGTGGTCCTATGAGCGTAAGACAGCCGAGCCATTCAACATTTCTAGTAGTCGAAATATCAAAGTTAAGACCACCTCTGCATTGAGGTAGAGGCAGATGAGGCAGTGGCCGTGAAACATGATGGTGCTGGATGATATGAGGTTGCAAACGAGGTCAGTCAGGAAGGAAGACGATCAATACATCAAGATTGAGCCAACGAGGGTGTAAGTGACCGTGAATGTCGCAGGAGTTGTACGATGGATAGCGGGATCGGTGGCAGGGTCAGTGAAAACGGGGAGGTTGTTGCGGTGATAACTTGAAGAACATGGAAAGCAACGGGTGTTTTCTCATAAGACCGAACTGAGGCATGGTAAACCTACACTGAGTGGAGTGATTTTACGTTCCCTATCTGCCGAACTTACATCTCCTTTGTGCTCGCTGTCAAAACCATCCGCCGCATGTGAGGAGAATACATGCAAAAATAGAAATCACGAAATGCAGCGCCGGCGTTACGGAGTTTGGCGGCAAGGGATAGGGCATTAAGTTGACCATGAGCGGGAAAACCAGTGCATTGACAGGGGACGCGACAATGTGAGAGTCCGCTATTGAAAGCACGCTAAATCAATGACCTTGATCCTTGTCTGAGTTTGTGCGGATGGGAAGCAGGAAGCTACACCGTGTCCAACTCTGCCATAAGAGACAGAGGGTGACATATGCTCTCGTCCTCTCAAATTCCGAACGATTTTTGTACTTCCAAAAAGCACAGCATTAAGTACGGCAAACGAATCCTCTGTCCCATCGCAGGCCCTGCAGGACAAGGATGATTCTGTTCAACGATATAGTGAACTATTTTGTTCACTTGTGACATGTTCGGCGCGGCGAGGCCGGATGCTAACGATGAGGTGGAGCTTCCTTCGTTGATAAAAAGACATCGACCGCTTGACCTTATTACTATGGATATATGTCGGATCCACGGGTTAGAGACCGCGGAGACAGTGGGCACTGGCAGTGAAGACGCGACAGGTGAATCCAGTAAACTTGGGGGAACAGGCAACGGTCACGCCTTTATCTTCACTAGAATTGGTCAAATCTAGCAACCTGATGCTCAAGCAACATCGAATTGGATACCTGGTCGGATGGCGCCATGAAATTACTGGCCAACTCGCAGACAAGTCACGTGGGGGAGAACCTGAGAAGCATGTACTCACGAAGGTTCATTTAATTAACTCCCACCTGGATAGAGTTAGCCTAAGGAAGTGATCTGTGAAAGTCGTTCTGTTGATTGTATAACGTAATGTTTGTGGTGAGCCGCAGACTCACAAACAAGGGAAATATCATTGGCTGGAAATAAAATATGATTCCACCTTTTCGCTTGCCTAGAGTAGAGTGGACCTATAGTGAAGTAAATTAAGTTTGTCAGTGCTGAACGGAGCAGATGGTGTGAGAGACAAACTTGGACAGAGGTATACAAATGTGCTCCCTGGTACCTTAAATGCCGGCACGATACTCCGTGTCCTCATGGTGCAGAATCCCTAAACGGCTCTTGAACTTGATGGTGACTGACGTGCACAGGTAAGGGCCTTTATATGGCTTTGAGTGCTTCATGGTGGCCATTGACCTTCACCTGAATACCCACATCATTTGGAGACTTCTGGCGAAAACTCTCGACATAGAAGACTCATAAATTCCCACAGCGAGCGAGCGGCCTTGGACTCTGCCGAAGTGCCATTCTCTCAGCCACCTTTTCCCGAAGAACCATTCACTTCGATATATACTCTTCAAGACAAGCGGTGGTCGGAGCTTAACAGACGACGATGCGTTACGACACTTGCTCCCCGACTCGAATTGCTCAGGTCTAGCTTGACGTTCCCACCGCTGATTTGTTCACCGTCAGCGCTTGACAATGACTTGGCAAAGACCCTTGATACGAATTGCCCCATCAGAAAGGCTAGGGTCGCAATTCGGAAAGAAACGCACAGGTTCGCGTCAGCATGTTGACTCATCTTGCCGCCAACTAAGAAGTTCTTCAAACTTGAGCCTGAAGACGCGATGCTTGTCGAATGAGTGGATGAAGAGGTGATGCGGCTCTTTGTGGATGACATTGAGGGTGGTAGTAAATATAGGATCGCGAGCTTTCAGAGGGCTTCGAGATCGTCACAGTAGAGGATCGCTGACTTTGAAGCGGGTGCAATTACTACTCGCCGCAGTGACTCTTGCCGGGGTGCGGTCAAGATTTGGGCAAGCTCCCTTTCATTTTTACTTCCACCATGACCGCTCGAGATATGGATGAGCCCATTGTCGGTTCAAAGCGCGCTCACTCCCCACGCTCAGTACCCGCAAAACGAGCAAAAGCTGCGCAAGCATGTTTATCATGCCGGAAGCACAAAACGCGGTGCGAGATGCTCGACGGTGACAACTCTGGGGCGCAGTGCCATCGCTGCAAAGTACTCAGTCTCACTTGTTCCTTCGAGGACGGTCCCGTACCACCTCCCGGGCCTTCTGCACGTAATCAACAACCCGAATGCCTTGTTCATCCTCATATCGATCGGAGATCCTCCGTACAGCTTTCTAAGAAGCAACAGGATGCTTCAGTGGATGATGCGAGGAGACACTCTAAAACTTGGGGGAACACATTCTCGGATGCTCTTCCTCCTTTCAGAACGCTACCACGCGACGCAGAAGAAGTCGAGCTGCTACATCCGGAGCGTCTTCTACCCGAAAAGCACTCGCCTTGGGGCTTCTTAAAGCTTCCTGGCGGTTTCGAGTCCACTATGGTTCCTATTCTCGCCATACAGGCGCTGACACGAAGTGGAACAAGCACTGTAGACCCTTCTTGGACCAAGGTGGATCAGACCCTCCTCCATATACTGGGTTGTGAGCAGGTCAAATACTTGGTTGGCATGTGTGTACCTGTTATCATCTGTACTTGGCTCTTTCCTCAACTACGTTTGGTTCAGATTCGAGGAACGGCACAGCCCTTGGCTAAACTTACAACCTAGCAACCGAAGTGATGGCCCCCTCCTTCGTCTCGCTCAGTGTTGTGTTGCTTCTCGACATCTTGAGCCCTCAATACGCTCTATCGTTGCCCCGCAGCTCTACCGCTTAGCAGATGAAGCTATCTTCAAGCACTCCTTCAACCCGCTCCCTTCCACTGATGTGATTCATGCTACTCTTATTCTTTCATTGTGGGAACCTGTCGACGATACCACACCAAAAGAACCCCGTGATGGAAGACTGATAGCAGCGACGGCCGTCAGCCTGGCCATGAATCTTCGTTTGAGCGAAGCTATGGTGTATGCTCAGACACTTCGCAATCAAAAAAAACCGAATGAACCCCTAAGTGCAGAACTCGTAGAGGCACTCGATAAAGCACGGCTAGTGCGTCCAGCCAGATCGCTGTTTGAATGTAAATTAACCAAGTAATATCCAATTCCAGTGGTTCGCCCTCAATAGCTTCGAATCAATGTAAGTCAATGCTCTCCTTGTTCGCAGTACAGCTGATTTACTGGGACATCCAAGACTCTGTGCTGGAACTGGCCGGGAACCCATGTCAGACTGCCGAAGTCTTGTATACGAGGCTTTTGAGACGACCTCATATGCTACCATTGGCACGACTCGAGACCTGAGATTATGTCTTTTCTGCCAACTACTCGCCACTACCCAAGCGGGGCTTTCGATCCGACTAAGGGTACCTGAAGAACTCGGCGTCTTTTACAAAGAAGTTCTTGACTTCCTTGGTCACATGGACGTTATTGAGCGTCTCATCTCACCACTTCCAGGTACGTTGTTAGTTGATTATTTTTCATCTTTGGTCGTTGCTCCAATCTTTTTCACAAATGAATAGTCCTGACCCTAACACCCAGTTTTAGCAGAACATGAAATCTTTTATTTCCATATGCTTCAGGTTTATTGCCAGTCATGTCGACTCCTGGTACTCGTTCACGCACTCATGCAAGCCAAGATCGCGCTTGGTAAAGTCAACCCTCAAGGGCCTTGGTTTCTCTCCGCAGAGCACAATGGCGTCAACCTTGCGCAAAGTTGGGGTCATCAAGCCCTAGTACTCAGCGAAGCAATATTAATTGCCACAATCTCACGGTCCGAGCTTGCACTGATGAGCACTGCTCCAGACAGCTTGTTCAGTATGATCACGTTGGCCGCGATCTTCGTCTTATTGTCAAAATGGAACGTGCTTGAAAATATCGGTCAACAAATGCCAGGATCATCGGATTCCATCCTAGCGAAGATAATCGAGAGGCTGTCGCTTATTGCCTGTTCACCGGATCATTTCGCCGCCAAATGTGCTCGGTTAATTGAGGCGGGTGTTCTTTCCTTCCGGAGGAAAAGCGAGAGATCGGAGCCGGAGGCAAAAGTGTTTTCGCGGCCGGTAGTGCGGCACTTTACAGAATATGGTCCCGCGCGTAGGGGTGCCAGCATGTCAAATGGAATGGAGACGGGTGGGTATGCAGCCGGGAGTTCGGCTCCAGGTGTCAGCACGGAAGGTTGCCTTGCCCCCAGCGCGATAGAGCCCCAGTATACCCTGCCCACCCTTCCGATGAGTGATCCGAATTACTTTATGAACTCGGATATATTTTTCGACAACGACTTTTGGTCAACATTCATGTCATCTGGGACATGATGAAATACCTCAGGTCCACTCCCATGCATTTGTTCATCCGTTCATTTCATCTGGTTTTTGCCGTTATCATTTATTGTCTGCTGAAGGATATTCAATGTATGTAGTATATAGCCAATCGTGTATTTATTCTAATACCTCAGAAGCATCGTATATAGACATGTGATGCGGTTCTGTAATATTATCTATTTTCTGTTATGGGCAAGCGGCACATCGACCGGAAGAGTTGGCCAAGATATCAAGTTCAAACCTCGAACTTCGTTTTCTGTAGTACCCGTCTAGGTAAGGGTCTGATAGAACGGGAAGAGATAGGTTTCAAATCAATCGACGAATCTGACTGCGTTTCTGCATACGAGTCATCCGAATCGTCACTGCCGTCGCTAGAAGAGGAGCTGGAACTGTACTCCTCTTCAGAGCTCGAGGTGGAACTCGACGAATCGGAACCAGATTCCGACTCGGACGTCGCGTCTGGAGTAGAGTCTGTTTGGAAAGCAGGGGACGAGCGTGATCCTGGTTCTGGGCGAGGTTTTGCCTCCAAGACACCCAGTCCAAGATTCTAAGAGACGTAGCAAGAAAGACCGTGACTCGGCGAGAAGCGGATCGATGCTGGGAAGCTACGCGACGTACCATTTCGATGTAGCGTTCTTCGTCCTCGGGGACGTTTTCGATGTTGATGTCTTCGGGATTTTGTCGAGAGAGTACCTCATTCGAAGTGGCGATGGCAGGGAGGAAGGCCTGCACGCGTGCGAGCACTGTGGGTGGAGGTGCTATGGATCATCGGGGACGGATGGAAGTGGTGGGATGGGTCGTACGTTCAGCGGGAGGTGTGGCCGGACCCGGTAAAGAGTCGTGTCCGACGTTGAGGAGGGGATTGGGGGACACGGAGCTTGGCAATGACGACTCGTCGAGTCGTTGGAGCAGACCACCTTATAGGAATTATGTCAATTTTGATGAGCGGTGATGGATGGACTAGAAATATGCTAACGAACCTAATCGCTTTCGTCGTTGCTCCTCGTCCTCAGCGTCAAGAAAGTTGCTAGACATGGTGGTGATATTGGTTGGGTAAATTCCGGCATTCCATGACTGAGCTTGAAAGGAGAACTAGCACCGAATCCAGCAAGCTTACCTTGACAGCAGACTATAAGGTCGTCGTGTACGGCGGGGTCGACGCACACGTCGTCTCTACACCGACGCGAATGCCTCCTCGGGTGCGTGTCGTAGTCCAGCTTCCATACAATAGACCCGACGATCCGCACCCCAACCCGCCCCATGTACGTGTCTGCTTCTGTTCCAGTCAACTAAACCCAACAGTGCAACTGCGCGCAGATAGAATGGAACGCCGAAAAGGCAAATATCCTTTGGGAAGTCATTGCGCTCAGTCGGACGAGCGATAACGGTGGTACAGACTGTGCGTCCTCCCTCTCTCGCTTTGTGTCGCCCTTGTCGAACACACACACAGGGAAAGGCCTTGCGGCCCATCTAGAAGTGCCCCTCCCGTACCTCCTCTATCGCGCGCAAGCGCGCTATGAAGAGGACCTTCGTGGATTGCAAGACATTCGAGGCGTCCTCTCGACACCTGCATCCGCCACAACCCCCTTCTCAGCTGCTCCGTCTACTCCCGCTATCACGACGCCTCGTTCTGCCGACGCAACACCCATCATTCCTTCCGTTCACCCACTGTCCATCAGGATACCTCCGTCCCTTGGCGCACCGCGGCTTTCTGGCAGTCAAAGGGTGACCACCCCACTAGGCGTGAGGGCGCGTTTGAACTCCTTGACGCACAAGTCGCCGTCCAAGGTTCGCGGAGGAGGGTATGTGACACATGGCAAGATATCTTCATCCACCACCACACTGCAAGGCACGAAACGCTTCGTGGGTCCCGTCCGTCCAGCTTCCCCATTCTCTGACGAAGCTGAGAGTGAATCGAGCGATGAAGAGGAATTAGCACAGAGGAAAGAAGAAGAAATGGAGAGACAAGCCGAAGAACAGGAGCACTTGGATAAGAAGCTCGCGCAACTACAAAAGATGATGACAAGTGAGAGACTGGGGTTGGTGAAATCACCCGTGTCCCCCGAAAAGGGAAAAGAACGAGAGGATAAGAGAAGGGAAGAGGTCGTGCGTGGACGTCCGCAATTCCCTGCTTCCGCCAACGCGGTGTCTGCGCATCCTAGCGGGGACGGTGTGCTTGGGGCCACGCCACGTTCGTCGAGTAAACTCAGATTTAATGAGCATACAGGATTGGACGTTCGGCTCGCCGAGCTCACGAATGCCACACGGACTAGGGATCACAGCGCGAGCGTGTCAAGTGCATCTTCGCCTCAAGAATCGATCCCGTCTATACCTTCACCTTCCATATCTTCTCCCTCGCCACCACCAGTTAACCGTCACGCTCCTTCTCCGCATGATTACGCTCGTGTTCCAATTCAGTACCAAGCACAAGGGTCACCCCACCTCCACCCCACCTCTCAACCACCATCTCTTACAGGCTCCCCGCTGCAGCGACATCTCTCACCGACCAAGTCTAGCTCTCCCCCTACAGTATCCGTAAGGAATGCAAGGGGGCATGCCCATACACGTCAAGGGTTTGGTGCGCTAGGGACTGCAGGTGTGAGCGAAGGCGAGAGTAATCATGGTAGTTCGGCGAGCAGTTTCAGCGATCTGAGCGGTAAGCACTAGGGTATTGTAGCTATACAAGGATGGATTGCTAACATAATGAATCAATGTTAGACGTGAGTTTGTCCGCCTCCGCTTTAGAGAGCGCGCTCATGTCCAACATGCGCGGAGGTGGGTCAAGATAGTAAGTGACAACGTGCTCGTGGTTCTCGATCTTACTTGTTTGCTTATTTCGTCTGTCATAGTTCTGTTGCGAGAAGTAGACCTAGTGGGAGAGGGATTCGACAGTAGACGAGAAATTTCGTGCAGTGTATACATTAATAATACAAGACTATTCGTAGTAGACATCCCTATGGGATACACCAAATACCACCAGCGTGGTAAGGTTACTGTTAACACATGGTGTTTTACTATTAGAAGGACCATTGACGATCTATCCACTATGGAACATGGCACGACTGTGTCGCTGTATAAAATTCAACACGGTAAGTGAAACCTGTCCCTCGAGCAGGGAAAACCGAACGTGCCTTTGGGTTGCTTGAAAGGACAATTTGAGAAATCCTCCTCGAGATGAGAGTACAAGTTCAGCCACTCGTCGAGCATACCGATGAACTCAGCATGTGAGACTTCTGTGCGTGATCCCTTTGCAGCAGTACGTAGCGTACTTCTGTAGAATATCGTGAAGGAAGCCTGGATCAGATCGCTGATTGGGTCATGCATTTCCCTTGGCCAGTTGTTTTCTAGACAATCCATGAAATCAGTGCTTTCGATGATTCGATCTGCGCCGTGGAGGGTGGTAAGCGCAGGGAACTTCTGATCAGCTATGGCCTCGGCGTCCCCATCAGCCCAACTGGCATACTTTCTGGGCCAGCTCTTCATGTGGGAGGAATGGCCTGACCCGATAGATTGGACGAACCCTGCCTCGTCTGCCTCGCGTAACTCCGAAACAGGAAGTGGCCCTGTGTAAGAGAAAAAGAATAGCAAAAGAACATAGAGGAAGGACTCTACATCATCAAACTGCGTATGCTTGCCACCCCAGAGGACGTTGTATGAAATGTAAGGGAACGTTCCCTAGCGCGCTGATAAGCGATGGGAAGTAATAGATCGGGTCCACATACCGTTCGAAGCGCTCTCACACGCTTCTTGCTGGACTCAAGAATGGTGGAATACTTCGGAGCAGAGCGTCTAGAAAATAGTGGCTGGAGTTCGGCCGGCTCATGTTGTGTATGTTCTTCTGCATCCTGCAAAATAGCCATGTCGAGATCGATCAGATAGCCTCGCTCTTCTTCGGGACGAAGCCCCAGAACGATGTTATTCTCGCTGATGTCCCGATGCAAGATGCCGAGCTTCGTGAGATATTCGTGTCCTTCCATGATATCATCGTATTAATGTACAATGATGCCAAAAGAGAGCGAAAGATACCTAGTAATGCACCGCGTAACCCTCGCACAAAGTCATGGACACCCCAGAAGTACTTCACCGGTCGTTTCAAATCAGAAACAGAGATGGTCAGCACACGGTTCTCCACTCCCAATTCCTCCATCTGGGAGCCGAGAAATCCCCTGATCGCACCCAGTGTTGTGCACATGTCGCCGCCCTTCTCTACCCTTTCCGAACTGGATAAGCGTCAATACACCACCCTGTGTCATGAAAGATAACACGTACACGAATGGCACAATCACATTAGGGTAGAGTTGAGATCCTTGGTCCCTCAGATGCTTCATGAGTGCGTCTTGTTCCGCCATCCGGGTGACATCTTGCCATGTCGTTTTCAACACCGTCCGCCTCGTATTGCGTACAACAGTGAATACCGTCGTTCCCCTTCCACAAATTGAGCTTGCTACGAACAAGGTACCCAAGCATTTGTGACCGTAGACAGCGTCCGGGTAGGAGATGAAACGATGTACATCTTCAAGTTTGGTAACGCTCTCTCCACTGGACGTCTTGCGTTTCTTTAATCGCTTCCTCCCATCTGCAACTTTCGAGTGATCCCATCCCATCAACAAAGGTCTTGCATTTTGGCAGAAGGTGGCTAAATTGCTCTCGTGGTAAGACTCATTATGAGTTTCTGACGTGTACATTCGTAGGTGAGGACTTGAGGTGAGGGAGGTAACATAGTCGTTTCCCAGGTGTAGCAACAGCTCAGGGGTGGAATACCCAAAATAGGTAACATGGTTGTGGCCCGGGACCATCATGTCGTGCTGCCACTTGTGACAGCGTCCACATCAGCTGCATTGTCTCCCTATCACGGATAATCAGCGTGAGCCGAGCCACAACACGTCCACGGCGCGTCGACTGGGTATAAGACACAAGTCAAACGTGTCATTTTTGACAGTAAGACGTGATTTTTACGACCACCATTCATACACTCATCGTTCTTGTTCTCTGTTCTTTAACTTTGTAAAATGGCCACTACGACATCGATTGTCCCCGCCGCTTCTGATAACACTGGAATTGACCTGCACAAGTACACAAGAATCGCAAATATCCGAATTGTGAGTTGGTTGCGTGTAGTACCCTGTTTCCCATCTAATGTGGCTACGCATTCAGCGAAACATGGCTGGTTTCAAACGAATTGGAGATACCAGAGTGGTCGTGCCCTCCCGCACAACGAGTAATCCCTCACCTCTCAAAAAGACAGCGTCCAACAGACATCTGGGACAGACTCATACTCGCACTGAGATAGACGGAGCGATGAACCACGAGCTGGCCAATGCACGGCTCTTGATGCACGATCTCGCCGACCACATTTTTGGACATATAGTGACCACCGAGTTAGCAGGAGATATTCTACGGAAATTCGTTCAAGACAGGATTATCCAGGTTTTTGACGGGATTGGCTCTTGCAACTCCAAGGTCCCTCTACCCCCGGAATCAGATGATGCACAGAGAGCTGTTCAGCAGGCATTTCTGCATGCTGATTTCCATGATTGTATCCAAGTGGATACCGAAAGTGATACTGGGAAGCTAGAGGCCTTGTCTACGGCAGTGAACGCAAAGGGCAAACGGAAGGCGAAAACATACTCGTTTGGCTGGACCAAATTCCCAATGGAGCCTCTTCTTGAAGACGAACTCGTCTCATTCCTCAATCATGTCACCGACCATGCGTTTGCTTTTGCGAAGACCAAGTTGGCGGTAACGAATCAGAAGTTGCGCCATCGCTTTGCGGCTCCCGAAGACAAGTATCATGCTGTGCCACTATCTTACGAGCCTGACGGAGAGGACATGCGACCCGATTTCCTTTTGCTGCCAATTGAAGCGTTCTCGCATGACTTAAAGACTGTGGATCCGAAATACATCAACTTCACGGCTGCACGCCTTGTTGGAGAGTCGAAGAACAAAGATATGGCTTCAGGCATTGAGCAGATGCAACGATATATACGGGGCTTGAAGCGGGCACAACCATGGGTTTACTATGTGCTTGGGATGACAGTCACAAGGAACAGAGCGGTGTTCGTGCGTGGAGAGGGTAGTGGGATGGAACGCATAGAGCTGATGCTGACAGATGGCCGTGGCTGCATCGAGTTCATACGGATCCTGCTAGGTCTTGTGTTGGCGGACCAGGTAGACTTGGGCCACAATCTGGATGTGGTATTAGGATGGAGAGAACAAGTCTGCAAAGCTCTCAACGTTACTCGGCGCTCAAACGTGTCAACTTCAACGACTGCATCACGACAGCAACGGAATGACCAAGTGACAGTGGCCTCCGTCCCAGGTGTTCTTTCCCGAGTGTGCATGGAAACTGAAGATGCGTTGCGCTCCCAGAGTGATTCAGTTGCTTCCCCCCGAAATCCAACTTTTTCGTCTACAAAAAGAGGACACTCGGAAATTGCAGATGACCTCTGTGAAGGGAGGCAGTCAAAGAAACCCAGGGCTGGAGGGAACGCCACAAAAGATGTACATCGTCTCGTCTCCTACCCAGACACTGTCTATGGTCACAAATGCTTGGGTACTTTGTTCACAGCAAGCTCAATTCGTGGAAGGGGAACGACGGTATTCTGTGTTGTACGCAATACGAAGCGGATGGCATTGAAAACGGCATGGCAAGATGTCACCCGGATGGCGGAACAAGACGCAGTCCTGAAGCGCCTGAAGGACCAAGAGTCTCTACTCTACCCTAATGTGATCGTGCCGTTCATGTATGTGTTATTCTATGCACCCTAGGGTGATGTATTGATACATGTCCAGGTCGGAAAAGGTAGAGAAGGGTGGGAAGATGTGCACGACACTGGGTGCGATCCGAGGTTTTCTTGACTCCCAAATGGAGGAACTTGGTGTGGAAAACCGTGTACTCACGATTTCTGCTTCTGAGTTGAAGCGACCAGTGAAATACTTCTGGGGCGTCCATGACTTTGTACGAGGGTTATGCGGTGCGTTGTTAGGTATGTTTTCCTCTGGTCATTGTCGTACATTGGCTCGACAACGTCACAAAAGGGCACGAATATCTCACGAAGATTGGCATATTGCACCGAGACATCAGCGAGAATAACATTGTTCTTGGGCTTCGTCCTGAAGACGAGCGAGGCTATTTGATTGACCTTGACATGGCCATCCTCCAGAATGCTGACGAACCTACACCACCTCAGGTTCATGCTCAATCAGTCACACCTCGGACCCGACTTTCTACACGCTCCACGCAGAAGTCCTCCAGTCTTCCCGAACCCAATAGCCAAAAACCGATGAGAGCTCTCCGAACGGTATGTGTGCTATCGATCCCTTGTTGATGTCAATTCATCAGTATACCAGGGCACTTTCCCATATATTTCTTACAATGTCCTCTGGGGTGGAAGGCACACGCAGTTCGATGACGTAGAGTCCTTTCTCTATGTCCTCTTTCTGTTCTTTTTTTCATATTCAGGTCCCCTCCCTGTTTCAGATTTGCACAAGGCAGATGAGGCGAGGTTTGTTCACTCTATCGGATCAGGTCGTCCCTCACATACGAAAAATTGGCCGAAGGAGTATGCTGACTGGGCTGATGGTCAAGCGAAGCAAATTGGGAACAACAAGCATGCCGCGATCACGACCGCCGATGGCATAATGAGTATCATTCAAAGTGCTGAATTCGTGGCCTGTCTGCAGAATAATTGGCATGAAGAGTTGCATGATCCAATCTGCGTTCTGATCGAGAGCTCTTTCGGGATATTCAAGGAAAGCACTTCATGTGCGCGTGCGGACACCAAGGGGTCACGCACAGAAGTTTCGCATGCCGAATTCGTCAGTATGCTGAACGAGTGGTTGGACGTGTACGCCGATCTGGAAGACAGATTCTCGAACTGTCCCTTCAAGCAATCCAAGGGTATGTTGGACTTTCCTCGATTGGGGGACATACTTTGTTTACTGTGTTTATTCTTTGCAGAATCGTAAAACATACAGTAACAGATTCCAGGATAGACACCCGTAATATCCATGGCACTTCCGATGTACTATTCGTCGGCCGAGTGTTGACAGTGTATCACTAGCATTGTATTAGCATAGCTCAATCTTCCAACACTGATGCCTGAAGTTTCCATGTGCCGGATGCAAATAGGTAATAGGTATAAAGTCTAGCAAGCTTGCCTTCAAGACTGTAAACTTATCCCGCACCACAACTTACCCTGCTTCTGTTGCAATCGACCAAACCCAACCATGCAACCCCGTGAGAATAAAAACACTGGAAGGGCAAACATCCTTCTGAGAGGCATGACGGTATCTGACAGTCGCCTGGACTGGTCCCAATGGCAAACATACTATGAAGAGTCGTTGGGTCAAGGTGGTACAGACTACGTCACCTTCATGCCCTTGTTGAACACACATACAAGGGAAAGGCCTTGGGGCCCTTCTAGAAGTTCCCTGCCATATCCCTCTATCGTGTGCAAGTTCGGTGTGAAGAAGGCCCTTGTGGATTGCAAGACATTCGAGGCGTTCCCTCGACACCACACACACCACAACCCCTCAGTTACTCCATCCACTCTGAATTCCGCTGTTGCAATGCCTCATTCGGCCGACAAGACACCTATCATTCTCTCTGCTTCATCAAGATGCCGATACCTTCACGTTGGTGCACGGCAGCTCTCGGGCAGCTAAAGGGTGACGACGCCAAGGCGCATTTGAATTTGCTGACACACAAGGCACTGTCCAAGGTTTGCGAAGGGCAGGGCCATCTGACGCATGGCAAGATGTACACTGCAGGTCACAGAACGCTAGGTCCGGTCCATCCATCCAATTTCCTATCCTCTGACAAAGCTGAGGGCGAATCGAGCGATGAGGCGGAATTGACAACCACGAAAGTCAATGGCGAGTGAGAGACTAGGGCTAGTGAGATCGCCCATGTCCCCAAAAAATGGGAAGGAATGAGGGGACAAGAGAAAGGGAGAGGTCATGCATGGCTGTCTGCAATTCCTTGCTTCCACTAACGTGGTGTCTGCGCATCCTGGTGGGGACAATATGCTTGGGGCCGGGTTCATCGGGTAAGCTCAGGTTCAATGAATATACAGGATTAGATGTTCGGCTCGCCGAGTTCATGAGTGCTATGTGGAACAGGGGTCACAGCGCGAGCATGTCAAGTGTGTCTTCGCTTCAAGAGTCGATCCCATCTATACCTTCACCTTCCGTGTCTTCTCCCTCGCCACCAATCAACCGCCATGTTCCCTTTATGCATGATCACGCTCGTGTCCCAATTCAATACCAAGCACAAGCGTGCTGCGTCACCTCACCCCACCTCCCAACCACCATCTCTTACAGGCTCTCCACTGCAGCGACATCTCTCACCAACCAAGTCCAACTCTCCCCCTACAGTGTCCGTGAGGAATGCAAAGAGGCATACCCATACACGTCAAGGGTTTGGTGCACTAGGGACTGCAGGTGTGAGCGGAGGCAAGAGTAATCATGGTAGTTCGGCGAGCAGTTTCAGCGATCCGAGCGGTAAGCACTAGGGTATTGTAGCTATACAAGGATGGATTGTTAACGTAAGAAATCAATGTTAGGTGTGAGTTTGTCCACCTCCACTTTAGAGAGTGCGCTCATGGTTCTCGAGCTTATCTGTTTACTTTGTTTCATTTGCTATAGCTCTGTTGCGAGAAGTAGTGGGAGAGGGATTCGACAGTAGCAAGGGATTTCGTGTAGTGTATACATTAATAATACAAGACTATTCATAGTAGACGTCCAGGGGATACACCAAATACTACCAGCATAGTAAGATTACTGTTGACGTATAGTGTCTTACTACTGGAAGGGCCATTGACGGTCTATTCACTATGGGACATGACACAACTCTGCTGCTGTATAAAATTCAACACGGTAAGCGAAGCTTGTCCCTCAAGCAGGGAAAACCAAACGTGCCTTTGGGTTGCTTGAAAGGACAATTTGAGAAATTGTCCTCCAGGTGAGAGTACAAGTTCAACCACTCGTCTAGCATAGTGATGAACTCGGCATGTGAGACTTCCGTGCGTGATCCCTTTGCAGCAGTGCGTAGCGTACTTCTGTAGAATATCGTGAAGGAAGCCTGGATCAGATCATAGATTGGGTCATGGAGCTCCCCCGGCCAGTTGTTTACCAGGCAATGTACGAATTCGGTGCTTTCAATGATTCGGTTTACGCCATGGGAGGTTGCCACCGCAGCATGCTTGTTGTTCCCAATCTGCTTTGCTTGACCATCCGCCCAGTCAGCATATTCCTTCGGCCAATTTCTCACGTGCGAGGGACGGCCTGACCCGATAGATTGGATGAACCCCGCCTCGTCTGCCTCGCGTAACTCCGAAACAGGAAGTGGCCCTGCGTAAGAGAAAAAGAATAGCAAAAGAACATAGAGGAAGGACTCCACATCATCAAACTGCGTATGCTTGCCACCCCAGAGGACGTTGTATGAAATATAAGGGAATGTTCCCTAGCGTACTGATAAGTGATTGGAAGCGATAGATCAGGGGCCCACATACCGTTCGAAGCGCTCTCATACGTTTCTTGCTAATGGATTCAAGAGTTGCAGAAGACTTCGGAGCAGAGCGTCTAGAAAATAGTGGCTGAAGTTCGACCGGCTCAGGTTGCGTAGGTTCTTCCGCATCCTGCAAAATGGCCATGTCGAGATCGATCAGATAGCCTCGCTCTTCTTCGGGACGAAGCCCCAGAACGATGTTATTCTCGCTGATGTCCCGATGCAAGATGCCGAGCTTCGTGAGATATTCGTGTCCTTCCATGTCGTCGCATTAATGTATGATAATGCCAGAAGAGAGCGAAGCATACCTAGTAATGCACCGCGTAACCCTCGCATAAAGTCATGGACACCCCAGAAGTACTTCACCGGTCGTTTCAAATCAGAAACAGAGATGGTCAGCACACGGTTCTCCACTCCCAATTCCCCCATCTGGGAGTCAAGAAATCCCCTGATCGCACCCAGTGTCGTGCACATACCGCCGCCCTTCTCTACCTTTTCCGAACTGGATAAGTGTCAATGCACCACCTCTTATGTCATGAAAGATAACACATACATGAACGGAACAATCACATTGGGATGGAGTTGAGATCCTTGGTCCTTCAGGCACTTCATGACTGCATCCTGTTCCGCCATCCGAGTGACATCCTGCCATGCCATTCTCAATGCCATCCGCTTCGAAACGCGCAGGACCAAGAATACTGTTGTTCCCCTTCCACGAATGGAACTTGCCGTGAACAGGGTCCCCAAGCACTTGTGGCCGTAGATGGTGTCCGGATAGAAGACAAAACGATCTACGTCTTTGGCAACGCGCTCTCCGTTGGTACCCCTGCGCTTCTTCGATTGCTTCCTCTCGTCGTTGCCGTCTGCAACTTCTGAGTAATCCCATTTCATAGACGAAGGTGTTGGGTTTCTGCGGAGAGTAACTGAGTCGCTCTGGGGGCGAGATTCCTGCGGAGTTTCGGACATGTGAGTTCGTGAGAGGGGACCTGGGACAGAGGCAACCTGGTCATTTCCAGGTGGTCGTGATGCGATTTTTGATGTGGATGTGTTTGAACGCCGAGCAATGTTTAGGGCCTTGCAGGACTGCTCTCTCCATCCTAGCACCACGTCCGGATTGTGACCCAAGTCGATCTGATTCGCCAATGCGAGGCCAAGCAAAATCCGTATAAATTCGATGCAGCAACGACCATCCGTCAACGTCAGGTCGAGGCATTCTGTCCCGCTTCCCTCCCCACGCATGAACACTATCCTGTCCTTTGTGATCGCCATCCCAAGCACATAATAGACCCACGGCTGCGCCCGTTTCAAGCCTCGTGCGTACCGTTGCATTCGTTCGATTCCTGCAGCCATGTCCTTATTCTTGGACTCCCCGACAAGGCGCACAGCCGTGAAGTTGACATACTTCGGGTCAACCGTCTTCAAGTCCTGTGAGAATGCTTCGATCGGCAACAAAAGGAAGTCGGGTCTCATGTCCTCTCCATTGGGCTCGTATGATAGTGGGACAGCGTGATACTTGTCCCCGGGGACTGCGAAGCGATGGTGCAGCTTCTGGTTCGCTACCGCCAGCTTGGGCTTCGCAAAAGCAAATGCGCGATCGGTGGTATCGTTAAGGAATGAGACGAGCTCGTCCTCACAAAGAGGTTCCGTCGGGAACTTGGTCCAGCTAAATGAGTATGTCTTCGCCTTTTGTTTCCTCTTCGCAGTCGTATCCGTGGGTGAGCCTTCTGGGTTCCCGGCAGCACTTTTGGTATAGTCCAGAATACAGTCGTACCAATCGGCGTTCTCGAATGCTTGTTGAACAGCTCTATGAGCATCGTCGGATTTCGGATCTAGAGGGACCTTGAAGCCGCGAGAGTCCTTCCCATCAAAGACTTGAATGACCCTGTCTTGGACGAATTGCAGTAGGATATCTCCTGCCAACTTGGTAGGCACTATATGTCCAAAAACATGGTCGGCGAGATCGTGCATCAGAAGCCGCACATTGGCCAACTCGTGGTTCATCGCTCCGTCTATCTCAGTGCGGGTATGTGTCTGTCCCGGGTGTCTATTGGAGGCTGTTTTCTTGAGAGGAGAGGGATTGCTTATTGTGCGGGCGGGCACAACCACCTTGGTATCTTTGATTCGTTTGAAATCGACCATGTTTCGCTGTGTATGATGTTAGATTGGAAGACAAGGCGCGACAAGTCACTAATTTACAATTCGGATCCTCGTGATTTTCGCGTGCTTTTCTGTGTCTATTCCAGTGTCAGTAAAATCATTGTAGGTAGTCGATGCCGTAGTAGCCATTCCGTGAAGTTAAAGAAAACAGAACGAGAATGATGAGTGTTTCCAGTGAGTGGTTATGTGGAAAAATCACGTCTTACTGTCAAAAGAACACGTTTGGCTCGTGGCTTATAATCCAACGTGTGTGGTGGCTTGGTGTGCGCTGATTAACCCTGATAGGGAGACAATACAGCTGATGTGGGCTGTCACAAGTGGCAGCACGACGCGGCGGTCCACAAACATGTTACCCATTTTGGGTATTCTGCCCCTGATCAAGCTGTGCGACACTGACCAAAAAGGTCACTCGGCATTACTACACGTGAGTTCGTGAAAATTGTACAGTCAATATTTTTTTGGACGGGGATGGAGCCGATATCCAGATTATGTACATGTATTACTTTCCGGCACGGCTGCAGAGAACAATTATAAAAATTACCTGAA
>JBBPUH010000015.1:0-80669 GCA_038094555.1 Boletus aff. phaeocephalus
TTATATGGTAGGGTAGTACATATGTACAAACATCTCCCACATGTATATAAGCTGGGCCATGAGTCCCAGGAATAAGAGAGCCTTCTAACAGTCTTTGAAGTGGCAGACTTTTGCCCTCTTAAACTTGTTTGCTCAACTACCACTATTCCTATACCAGTCCTTTGATCCTCAAAGTACTCATCACCTATACTCTCTATCTCTACCACTTGGAAAGTGCTCCCTGTGAGTATTTCCCACAGACTCTGCTGATGCTGCTGCATACAGGCTTTATTTCCACTTGCCATTTCGTCAGTTCTGGGATCCAAGAATCTTCTTTGGCAGAGTATCCTTTCTATTGGATCAAGAACATGTGGTGAGAAGGATGTCCATGATGGCAAAAAATCTTTTCAATTTCATATTCTTCTTCTCCTTCAATTAGGTTAGGTGGTGGAAAAGGGAAGTTAGGGCTGTGTATGCTGTTTTTGTGGTAGGAAGATAAGAGAGAAGCAAGGAACACAGGGTGAATTTTCCAGGTTTTTGGTAAATGGAGTTGGTAGGTGAGGGGTGATAGGGCTTCTGTAATAGTGAAGGGTCCTTTTCATTAAGGATCAAATTTTGGAGTGGAAGAATGGTGTTTGAGGTTCTTAGCCTCAAGCCAAACCTTGTCTTCTTTGGCAAAGGGAATGAAGCCATGATTTTCACAAGCTTTCATGACTTGGCGAGTGAGTTCATGGGCAGCAAGAGCTTTATCTCATGCAGTGGTTAGCTCCTTGAGGCATTCTTCAATTGCAAGGAGGTCTGTATCTGGGAGAATAGAGGGTAGGATATGGGGTTCATAGCCCATCATGAGATAGAATGGGGACTTTCTGGTGACAAAATGTGGGCAGTGATTGTGGGTGAGTTCAGCATGGGTGATGTATGCAGAACATAAGGTGGGGTTGTTCTCACAGTAGATCTGAAGATAAGTCTCTACTTCTTGGTTCACACGCTCAGTTTCTCCATCAGTTTGAGGGTGATAAGCAGTGGATAAGGAAAGGTTGTATCCAAGGATTTTTCCAAGCTCCTTTGTGAAGGTGGAAGCAAACTGGGGACCAGGGTCGGAGATAAATTTGTCATAGAGGCCAAAGCATTTGCAAACCTTGTGGAAGGAAAGGGTGGCAATTCCAGTGGCAGAGACGGATTTCTTGGTGGGGCAAAGAATTACCTCCTTAGTAAGCCCATGGTCTACCATGACCAGAAGAGAATCAAAGGAAGAGAACTGGGGAAGGTTGGTGATCAGGTTACAGGAGATTTGTTGGAAAGGGCAGGAGGCAGAGGACTTGATTGGTGCAGTGGAGGGGATGGTGGAGTGTGTGTTTGTTTTGGCCTGTTGACAAGAGAAACATCCTTCAACATACTTTTGGACAAACTGGGCAAGACCTGGCCATCAAAATTCAGAGGCAACAAGTTGTTGAGTTTTCAGGTAACCAGAGTGACTAGCAGAAGCATGGTCATGGTATCAAGAGACAATGGAATGGCATAGTTCCTCATTTGGGGGAATATAGACATGTCCTTGGTAGGTGAGGACACCATTGTTGAAGGCCTAGTCTGATAGGTGAGAATGGAAGGCAGGGGGAATTGACCCATCAAGGGCTTGCAATGCATTTAGAATGAGGGGATCATCCTTAGAAGAGAATGAGACCTTCCAATGTAGAGCAGTGTCAATGACATGGACAAAGAGAGAGTCAGGGAGGAGGATAGTGCCTTCATTGTCAGGGTCCTCTGGGTGGGGGTTAGGTTGTTGAGAGAGGGAATCTGAACCAGTGAGGAGTCATTCTGGAACATGCACCATTTTTAAGTCAATGTCAGTGAGGTCAAGGAGCCAATGAGCTTGTCATCAGTTAAGGGTCTGTGCTTGGTAGAAGTAGGCGAGGTTCTTGTGGTCAGTGAAGACTTGGATGGGAAAGGGGGAGTTATGGAGGTAATGCCTCCAAGACTTCAAGGCATGGATGATAGCTAGAAGTTCTCTATCATAGATGTTGTAGTTTTGTTTAGCAGGGGAGAATGATATTGACAAGTAGGAACAAGGGTGCCAGTCACCATTCAAGTTAGTCTAGAGGAGAATTGTGCCAGAGGTGTATTTTGAGGCATCAGTAGCAATGGTGAAAGATGTGAAGGGATCGGGAAGGTGAAGGATAGGTTTTGAGAGAAAGAGACACTTCAATAAGTCAAAAGAATTTTGACAAGTGTCAGTCCAGTCCCATCTAGAGGATTTCTTGGTGAGGCCAATGAGGGGATGAGTGACCATGGAATAGTCAGGGATGAAGTGTCTGTAGAAGTTGGCAAAGCCTAAGAATGATTGGACTTCCTTGATTTTAGTGGGGGTAGGCCATTTGGCAATCCCATCGAGCTTGACAGGATCCATGGCGAATTATCCAGGTTTGACAATCATTCCAAGGTATTCTACCTCCTTGATGGCGAAGGTGCACTTCTTGAGCTTCAGGTAGAAGCTGAGTTCTTGCATTTGCCGGAGGACATGCTTGGTATGCTCAGTGTGGGTTTGTTCATTGGGGGAGAAAATCAGGAGGTTATCCATGTAAATAACTAGCCATCCTTCAGCTATCATATCTCTGAAGGAGTCATTCATGAACCTCTGGAAGGTGGCAGGCGAGTTGGTGAGACCGAAGAACATGACTAGTGGTTCAAAGAGTCCTTTATGGGTGATGAATGCTGCCTTCCATTTGTGTCCATTCTTTATTCTGACATTATTGTATCCCCAGCAGATGTCAAACTTGTTAAAAACCTTAGCATTCTTGAGTTTATTGATGAGGTCAGAGATCAAAGGGAGGGGGTAAGCATTGCAGATGGTGTGTTCATTGAGGTATCTGTAGTCTTGGCAAGATCATAGTTTTCCATTTTTATTGTTTATGAAGAAGAACAGAGCAGCTTGGAGGAAATTGGAAGGGCAAATTTTTCCAACTCAGAGGTTCTCTTTGAGGAAAGCTTTGGTAGCCTTTTGTTTATCTGGGGAGAGAGGGTAGACCTTGCCAACCTTTGGAGTGAAGGATACATCAAGGTTTATCTTGTGGTCATAGGAATGAGATGGGGGAAAGTGTTTGGAGGTTTCTTTGGAGAATACAGAGGAGAATTGTTTGTATTCGGAGGGGAGGGTGACCTTTGGTTTGGCCTTTTCAGCTGCCATGGCAAGCTTGGTGGTATTAGTGAGTTTGGTGATGATGGGGGAGCCCTTGGGAATGAAGTGAGATCCACAGCAGATGATCCAGTTGATGATACATGCCTCCTAGGCTTGTTGACAGAATTGTGATTCCGTCTCGTAATGCAGGTACTCATAGAGTTGGGAGTCATGAATGGCATAAACATTGACATGTTTGGGAGTTTGAGTGGATGAAGTCCATTGTTTAAGATGGAAGTCATGGCAAAGTTGGTCAGCAGTATGGAATTGGTAGAGTTCTGAGAATTGATCAAAGGATTCAGGGATGTTAATGGTCTATTGGATCCAGTAGATGGTGGGGTTGGTTTGTTTCAACCAGGAGAGTCCAAGGATAACATTTTCATTTCTGCAGTTTATAATATAGAAGAGGACCTTGTGAGCAATACCTTCAATATTGATGAACAAGGTGGAGGTGAAGCAGATGGAGCCATTCTTATTGGTGGATTGGTCAACATTTCAGACAGTGATGGATTCAGCAAGTTTCTGGATGGGGAGTCAATGTTTTCTGACAAATTGCCAGTCAATGCAGGACATATCTCATCCACTATCAACAAGAGCACAAGCATTGATGACTTTCATCATATACAGTATGAGGGTTTGATAAGATGAATGGGGAGTTTCATTGCTTTCAAAGAGGAGGATACAATTACAGGAGCACACATAAAGGAAGGGGAGACTTGTGTCAAATGAATTTCTATTATGCTTGGCCTGGATAGGGATGAGCATAGCTTTGAGATATAAGTTTGAAGGGGTTCAAGATAAGCACACACTCAATGGTAGTGCATAGTCCAAAGGAAGACACTCTACTCGACAGTGGGAGCAACTGGTCAAGGGTTCAAGGGATAGGTCTAATGCCTAGGCTTAAAGTGAAGGGAAATTAGGTAGATTCAGAGGAGACTCGAGGAGATCTAAGCTAAAGTACATTGGTGAGGTATCAAAGGTTTATATACCTTTAGGAAGAGTGTAAGGGCAAGCATAGAAGAACCATGGCTGAATAAGAATGGAACATCATAGAATGTGGTGGAAGTATCCACTGATGAAGCAAGTGAAGGATTATGGATAATGGGTGAGTCAGTGGAGAAAAGGAAATGAAGTATAAGGACCTAAGGAGTAACCATGCAAAGAAAGAAATGAGTAAGCATACAGTGACTCCAAAAACCATTTCAATAACTCACTCCAATACAGTGTCCAAAGGGCCCTGCAACCACCTGTGGGAATTTGGTCTAGCTTTGGTGAGACCAAATAAAGTAAAACCAATCAGCTAAAACGTGGTCCCTGGATCATGTGATTTGGCTCAGGGGTCATAAAGATATGGCCATTTCAAATCAGCTATACCATTGGAACAGTTTTTATACTTTTGATATAGAATATGAGATCACTATGATATTATAGATTATTTGTTACTATTTGGTACTACAAACAAAAATACATATATAAACATCATGTCTGAGTTCAAAATCATTCCCATGCCTCTTTACTTTCTACCACTATCATCATGTGATCTCTCTCTGCCACTCAAGAAAATACCATTCTTTCTCAGCTTGATGTTGGTCATTCCTTGTGCTCCATTTTATCTAGAACTGGTGTTGGCATTGCTACCATATCCAGACTTCATTCCAGGATGTGTTCTGACCTCCAAAAGTCTATTGGAGATTGCTTATCCAAGCTTTCCTCTGCCAATGTTCACCATGCCATTTGATTAATCACTACTCAAAAGGCAGAGAATGCTGTTCAGGTGACCAAAGCACTCTCTAATATCATCAACCAGCTCCTCCATCCCAATACTGTTTGCCATCACTTGAAAAAGTCTGGGATAAAAGCTGTTGTCAAGTCCAAACATCCCCTACTCTCTACTAGGCATTGCAAAGCTCATATGGATTTTGCTATTGCTCATAAGGATTGAACTGTGGAGGACTGGAAGAGGGTTATATGGTCTGATGAGACCAAAATCAACTGCAGAGGATCAGATGGGCGCAAATGGGCATGGAAAAGAGCAGGTGAGGGGCTTAGTGATAGGCTGATCCAAGAAACAGTTAAATTTGGAAAAGGTTCTGTAATGGTATGGGGGTGTATGACTTGGCAGGGAGTTGGCTATGCTGTCAGGATTGATGATATGATGGATGGGGACCTTTACCTTCAAATTCTGAAGGATGACCTACTCAATACTTTGCAGTATTATGGTCTTGATCCTCCTCATATCATCTTTCAGCAAGACAATGACTTCAAGTATACTTGCAAAAAGGTGAGAGAATGGCTAGAAGAGCAGGAATTTCAGACCATGGTGTGGCCTGCACAGTCTCCTGATCTAAATCCCATTGAGCATCTCTGGGGTTACTTGAAAAGGAGGCTGGCAGTGTATGAAGACCCTCCTAGTGGAGTACTAGAATTATGGGAGAGAATTTAGGTGGTGTGGGAGGAGATACCAGTTGAAGAGTGTCAGAAATTGATTGAAAGCATGCCAAGGAGGGTTCAGGCTGTGATTAAAGCCAAAGGAGAATATACCAAGTACTAATCTATACCAAATATTCAAATTTTGTTGAAAGTTCAAAAACTATTCCAATGGTATAGTTGTTTTGAAATAGCCATATCCTTACGACCCCTGAGCCAAATCACATGATCCAGGGACCAATTTGTAGCTGATGGTTTGTACATTATTTGGTCCTACCAAAGCTAGACCAAATTCCCACAGGTGGTTGCAGGACCCTTTGGACACTGTATTGGAGTGAGTTATTGGAATGGTTTTTGAAGTCACTGTAAATTGTAACATTACCCCCATACTAGATTCAAGACAACATCAAAGAACCTAATAGTAATCATAAAGAGAGGAATAAAAGTAGCCCAGTGAACCTGTGATGTTCAAGTAACCTTCTTTAGGAATAACATCATCTTCAGGAGAAGGAGAGCAAAGACAAGGTAGTGCAACAGGAATAGGAAAATGGCAGCAAGATCCTAATGATTGGGAGGAGTGAGATGAGTGAGATGAGTTAGAAAACGATGAGCCTTGGCAAGACCTTGTGGAGCAGTACAAAGATGAGGATGAGGATGAAGGGATCAGGTGACAAGGAGGGGATGGGGTATCAGAAAGACAGTTAGCCAAAGATCCTCCATTGCAAATAGAACCAGAGGAAGCATTTGTAGTCCTGTTGCAGGCAGAAGGTCATCTAGTGGCAAAAGGACAATCCCTTTGAGAGTGACCAGGGCGCCATTGTCTGCACTGAATGATGGGACATTGGTAGAGTGGATAATGAATTTGGAAGTGTCCTAGGCAGTGACACTGATGGCATGTGTTATGATAGTGATGATTAGAAGGGGGGAGAGGTCCTTTGGTGAGAAGGCATTGTCATTTGTGGAGGTTCTCAGCTTGTTGTACAGCTGCAAGTTCAGCTGGTGTCAATGACTCCAAAGATGCAGAGGGCATTGAGTAGGAAAAGGGTCATTGTGGGGTCAAGACTGGATGGATAGTGGACAGGATGGGGTGAGCATTCTCAGCAGCCAACTCAATGATATAATGATCAATGTTGATGAGGAACTCTCCAAAGCCTAACTGGTACATAGTGACATAGAGGTTTTCTAGAATGGAGGCCTGGACAATAACAACATAGTTGTGATCGAGGGGAGCAGAGTTGAGGGTGGTGAAATTATTAGTAATGACTGAAAGGTGCTGCATCTGCAAGTAAGCCTTGTATAGGGCAAAGAAAGGGGAGTACATGTCCATGTGGGCCTTGAAAGGAATGGCGAGGCAGGAGTCCACCAAATAGTGGGACAAAGTGCAGATGTAATCTGCATGTGGTGGTTCATCACGAAGGTTGTCAGCGAGGGAAGAAACATCAATGGCAACAACAGGAGGTAGAGCCAGGCGAGCTCCAAAGGTTTCAGAAGAAAGGAGATGAAAAACTATAGGGGCAGGTACAGTGGCTCAAAAAAATGTCCCAATGTTGAGTGATTTTGAAAAGATTGAAAAATAATAGAAGAACAAGAATGAATTAGGTAATGTACTTGCAGGATGGATGAAAGTACATGCTCTTGGCATTATGAAACATCTCTGGCTTATGTAATTTGGTTGCCATGGGAGTGAGGTACAAGCATTTCAAAATGACATGTCATTGAAACACTTATTTGACCCTATATTTAACAACCATTATATCATATGTAACATAGGAATTTGATAGCTATTGATAGTTGCTATATTACCAAGCTATGTAATTATGTAAATGACATAACTCTAAGCAATGTAAACACCCTATGTCCTACTTTAATTGAGCTCACTATATTATAATATCCATTTCTACCTTTATTAAAATTGATATTCTTATTCTTTTTAAATCTGGCTTTCTATTCAGACAGATTATATCCAAAACTGATCTAGGGAAGTCTACTATGGCCAAGTCAAGTTTTGAACCATTTTGGAGGAGTGTTTCAAGCCATTATCTTATTAAAATATAATACTTGCTTTAGAAATTACAAAATCTTTCATACTAGAAAGCAGATTGTCCTTGAAAATGGACACATCCTACTTAATATCCATTCTCCCCTCTTCCACTACAACTATCCCAACTCCATCCCAATTTGTGAATTCTCAAACCATCAAGGAACTTCCTCCTAACTTTACTATTCCCTAAATCATCTTGTTTTATATAGGCTCATATTTTTTTTCCACATATATATTCTTTCATTTGATCCAATCCTACTGATATTTGTGTCATCTGACAAAATAACTCTAGTCTATATTGTTTCCCACAGTCATCCTTGTATTTGAAAGCACAATCCAACCTCTCCTTTTATACTTAATAGGAAAAAGGGGCTTCTTTTCTTGATCATAGCCTTTAAAGATGCAGCCTTGAGAACATTGCAAATAGCTTGGACAGAGATAGAAGAGGCAAAGCCAGGGTTAATAAGATTGGTGGCCTGAACAGCATTGTCAACCTTTCCAGTAATAATACTAGAAGCAATCCTTCTCTTGTTAAGAAAAAAAGGCTTGAAAGGATATTCTTAATGATCCTAGCCATAGTGGACTTCCCCAGACTGGTCTTGGATGCAATTTGTCTGGCAAAAAGGCTAAATTTAGAGGAAATAAAACTTTTGGCTTTAATAGAAGTAGGAATATATTTTATGATGTGGTGGGGTCAATTGAAGTGGGACATAGGGTGTTTACATTGCTTAGAGTTATGTCATTTACATAATTACACAGCTTGGTAACATAGCAACCATCAATAGCTATCAAAATCCTATGTTACATATGATATAATGATTGTTAAATATAGGGTTAAATAAGTGTCCCAATGACATGTCATTTTGAAATGCTTGTACCTCACTCCCATGGCAACCAAATTACATAAGCCAGAGATGTTTCATAATGCCAAGAGCATGTACTTTCATCCATCCTGCAAGTACATTACCTAATGCATTCTTGTTCTTCTATTATTTTTCAATCTTTTCAAAATCACTCAACATTGGGACACTTTTTTGAGCCACTGTACATAAACATGGGTAATGCCAGGGAGGTACATGGGGGTAGCATCAGAAAGGTTGTTAGGAAGAACAAAGACAGTCCATCCAGGGGAGGCCTAAGTGGATGCCTGAGTGGATGAAGAGAAAGAGATGGTAACAGAAGACTCAGAGGAAATGGAGAGTTGTTCAATTGACATGGTGGGAGATGTTTGAGGGCTATGAGGAAGGGAAAGCAGAGGGGTGAAGTCTTTTATAATCCAGGACGGTGGACTTTGCATGTTTGAGATTCCATTCTGGGATCCAGGAATCTTCTTCGGCAGAGTATCCTTTCCATCAGATTAAGAACATGCAATGAGAGGGAGGTCCGTGGTAACAAAGGATTTTTTCAATCTCATATTCTTCTTCTCCTTTGATTAGGTTAGGTGGTGGAGAAGGGAAGTTGGGGCCATGTATGCTGTTTTCATAGTAGGGAGATAAGAGAGAAGCATGGAATATGGGATGAATTTTCTAGGTTTTCAGTAAGTAGAGTCAGTATGTAAGGGAAGATAGGACTTCTGTGATGGTGAAATGTCCTTCTTGTTTGGAATCAAACTTTGGAGTGGAAGAACAGCATTTGAGGTTCTTAGCCTTGAGACAAACCTTGTCTTCTTTGGCAAAGGGAACAAAGCCATGGTTTCCATGAGCTTTCATGACTTGGTGAGTGAGTTCATGGGCAGCAAGAGCTTTGTCTCATACGACGGTTAGCTCTTTGAGATGTTCTTCAATTGCGGGGAGGTCTGTATCTGGAAGAATGGAAAGTAGGGCACAGGGTTCATAGCTCATCATGAGATAAAATAGGGATTTTCTGGTGACAAAATGTGGGCGGTGATTGTGGGTGAATTTGGCATGGGTAATGTGTTCTGACCATGAGGTGGTGTTGTTCCCACAGTAGATTTAAAGATAGGTCTCTACTTCTTGGTTTACACATTTGGTTTCTCTGTTGGTTTGCAGGTAATAAGTGGTGGATAGAGAAAGGTTATATCTGAGGATTTTCCCAAGTTCTTTTGCAAAGGTGGAGGCAAATTAGGAACCATGGTCGGAGATGATTTTGTCATAGAGTCCAAAGCATTTGTAGACTTTGTGGAAGAAAAGGGTGGTAATTCCAGCAACAGAGACAGATTTCTTGGTGGGGCAAAGAATTACTCCCTTAGTAAGCCCATGGTCTACCATAACCAGGAGAGAATTGAAGAAAAAGGACTGGGAGAGGTTGGTGATCAGGTTGCAGGAGATTTGTTGGAAAAGGTGGGAGGTGGAGGATTTGATTGGTGTGGTGGAGGGGATAGTGGGGTGTATGTTCATCTTGGCCTGTTGGAAGGAGGAACACCCTTTGAGGTATTTTCAGACAAATTACATAAGACCTGGCCAACAGAACACTGAGGCCACGAGTTGTTGAGTCTTTAAATATCTAGGATGACCAGCAGAAGTGTGATCATGGCATCAAGAGATGATAGAACAGCACAGTTCTTCATCTGGGGGAATGTAGACACATCCTTGGTAGGTGAGGGTGCCATTGTTGAAGGCCCAATCTGAGAGGCAAGAGCAGAAGGCTGGGGGAATCAACCCATCAAGGGCTTGCAATGTGTTTAGAATGAGGGGATCATCCTTGGAAGAGGATGAGACCTTCCAATGTAGAGCAGTGTTGATGACACAGATGAAGAGGGAATCGGGGAGGAGGACAGTGCCTTTGTTGTTTGGGTCCTCTGGGTGGAGGTCAGGTCATCGAGAGAGGGCATCAGGGCCAGCAAGGAGTTTTCCAAGGACATGCACCATTTTTAAGTCAAAGTCAGTGAGGTCAAGGAGCCAACAAGCTTGTTGTCAGTTGAGGGTTTATGCTTGGTGGAAGTAAGTGAGGTTCTTGTGGTCAGTGAAGACCTGGATGGGAAAGGGGGAGCCATGGAGGTAATGTCTCCAGGATTTCAGGGTGCAGATAATGGTGAGGAGTTCTCTGTCATAGATGTCATAATTGCATTCAATGGAAGAAAATGAAGTCAACAAGTAGGAGCAAGGATGCCAGTCACCATTTGAGTTGGTTTGGAGGAGGATTGTGCCAGATGCATACTTTGAGGCATCAGTGACGATGGCGAAGGAGGCAGAGGGATTGGAAAGGTGAAGGACAGGTTTCAAGAGGAAGAGACACTTTAATGAGTTAAAAGACTTCTGGCAAGTGTTGGTCCAATCCCATCCTGAGGATTTCTTGGTGAGATCGATAAGGGGATGGGCAATGGTAGAATAATCAGGGATAAAGCATCTATAGAAGTTGACGAAGCCCAAGAATAATCAGACTTCTTTGACCTTGATGGGGGTAGGCCATTTGGCAATCCCATCAAGCTTGACAGGGTCCATGGTGAGCTGTCTAGATTTAATGATCATTCCAAGATATTCTACCTCCTTAGCAGTGAAAGTACACTTCTTGAGTTTTAGGTGAAGGTTGAGTTCCTGCATTTGCTGGAGGACACACTTAGTTCTTTCAGTGTGGGTTTGTTCATCAGGGAGAAGATTAGGAGGTTGTCCATGTAAATGACTAGCCATTCTTCAGCTATCATGTCTCTGAAGGAATCATTCATGAATTTTTGGAAGGTGGTAGGTGAGTTTGTGAGATCAAAGAACATGACTAGTAGTTCAAAGAGTCCTTTGTGGGTGATGAATGCTGCCTTCCATTGGTGACTGTCCTTTGTCCTGATATTGTTATATTCCCAGCAGACGTCAAAATTGATGAAGACTTTAGCATCCTTGAGTTTATCAACAAGGTTGGAGATCAAAGAGAGGGGGTAAGTGTCGCAGATGGTGTGTTTGTTAAGATACCTGTAGTCCTGGCAAGTTTGCAGTTTTCCATCCTTCTTGTTTATGAAGAAGAATGGAATGGCTTGGGGGAAATTGGAAGGACAAATCTTTCCAGCTCGGAGGTTTTCTTCAAGGAAAGCTTCAGTAGCCTTCTGTTCATCTGGGGAGAGAGGGTAGATCTTGCCAACCTTCGGAGTGAAGGATTCATCAAGGTTTATCTCATGGTCATAGAGACATGATGGGGGAAGGTGTTTGGAGGTTTCTTTGGAAAATATGGAGGAGAATCATTCATATTCAGAGGAAAGGGTGACCTTTGGTTTGCCCTTTTCAGCCGCCATAATGAGCTCAGTGGCATTGGTAAGTTTGGTGATGATGGGGGAGCCCTTGGAGATGAAGCAAGATCCACAGCAGATGATCCAGTTGATGATACATGCTTCCTTGGCTCGTTGATAGAATTGTGATTCCATCTCATAGTGCAGGTATTCATAGAGTTGAGAGTCATGGACAGTATGGACATTGACATGTTTGGGGGGTTGGGTGGATGGAGTCCATTGCTTAAGATGGGAGTTGTGGTGAAGTTGGTCAGCAGTGTGGAGTTGATAGAGTTTGGAGGATTGGTCAGAGGATTTGGGGATGTTAATGGTTTGTCAGGTCAAGTCGATGATGAAGTTGGTCTGTTTCAACCAGGGGAGTCCCAGGATAATGTTCTCGTTTCCGCAGTTCATGATGTAGAAGAGGACTTTGTGGGCAATGCCTTTAATGTTGATGAACAAGGTAGAGGTAAAGTGGATGGAGTCATTTTTATTGGTGGATTGGTTGATATTTCAGATGGTGATGGATTCAGCAAGTTTCTGAGTGGGGAGTCGATGTTTCCTGACAAATTGCCAGTCAATGCAGGACATATCTGCTCTGCTATCAACAAGAGTGTGAGCATTTGATAAGCTAAATGGTGAGTTTCATTGCTTTCAAAGAAGAGGATACAATTACAGGAGCACATGTAAAGGAAGGGAAGACTTGTGTTGAACGAGTTCCCTGGTTTAAAAATCCCATTGGAAAGAAATCTTCCTAACAGTTTCTTCTTTGTCATCACTTTCCTCAAGCTTCATGAGTTTGGGGACTTCTTTATCTTTCTTGGCTATCTTCTGGACCTTTTGATCCTTTGGATTCTTGGGTGTGAGGGAGGAGGAGGAGGCAAAGTTGGGGTATTTCCCACTGAGGTGACTGCTTTGTTGGCAATGGAAGCAAAGTCCTTTTTCGATGCAACATTTTCATTCAGCAGGGGTGAGTTTAGACACTTTTACAGCATCTATGTCCATAGCATTGGGATCCTTGGTAGGGAAGGGGGTGGGAGTGGTGTAAGATCAGTACATGACCTAGGAGGTCTTCCCAGCATGAAGCCTTGCAGTTTCCTGGGCCTGCACATATCAGAAATTGAAGAGTGCAGCCTTTTCATACCAATCCTTGATTTTTGTGGGAATGGAGTTGAGTCTATAAATGTTTCGCATGATGGGTTCAGCCAACCCAATCGAGTAGTGGCTGATAAGAACATTCTCATCAGTGATGCCTGAAAGGGTGACATTGCTTTGAAAATCAGTGGTGTATTCAGTGAGGTTGGGAACATAGGATTTCTTGGAGGAGTTATACTCCATCCAGGTGGTGGAAAGCCAAGAGATGGCATTAGTGAGAGTGTACTGGTGGTCAAAGGTCTTCTGGAAGGCATCACAAAAGTCCTCAAAGGTTCTGAAGGTGATGGCGGTGGCAGTGATGGCCTTTTGTCAGAAGGTGTTGGCCCAGGTCAGAGCCGATCTAAGGGTCATGTAGGATAGCGCATAGGCTATCTTCTTGGCATCTGTGTTGTAAACTTGGTCATTAATGGCAAGATAGAACCACACGCTGTTCAACCATTGTACAGTCTTGGTGGGAGAACCATCATAGTTCTCAGGGGTGCCAAGGCAGAGTTCTGAGGGTTTTGTAGTCATGGAAGTCAGAGGTGGGTTCTGTGGGAGGAGCAGTATACAGGGATGCCAGAGATAGGAGGGGGTCTGAAGATCTGTCCTGTCATGGTAATGGAGGTGGAAGAGAGCAGAGTAGAGGCTCTGGGAATGTTCAGGGTAGAGGAAAGGTGATGGGAGAGTTCAAGGGTGTTATCCTCCTTATTGGTAAAGATGATATCAAGATCTTGGGATTCAGGGGGTTCTTTCCTTTCATCAGAGGAAGAGTCGATGGGTTTGTTCTTTTTGGGAGAGAGTCCCTAGAGAGAGGGAGGGATTTGAGTTTGTTGGAATATGGTAGAGTAGGACTACAATGATGGTAGCTGCAAAGATAGCTTAGATCTTTTGTTATGCTTGACTTGGATAGGAACAAGCATAGTCTCAAGATATAAGTTTAAAGAGATTTAAGGTAAGTGCACACTCAATGGTAGTGTGAAGTCCAAGGAAAGATACTCTACTCAACAGTGGGAGTGACTGGTCAAGGGTTCAAGAACAGATCTAATGCCTGGGCTTAGAGTGAAGGAAAGCACAGTGGATTCAGAGGAGACTTGAGGAGATCTAAGCTAAAGTACATTGGTAAGGTATCGAAGGTATATATACCTTTGGGAAGAGCATAAGGGCAGGCATAGAAGCACAATGGCTGAGTAAGTATGAAATGTCATAGAATGTGGAGGAAGTATCCACTGATGAAGCAAGTGAAGGATTATGAAGAATGGATGAGTCAGTGGAGGAAAAGAAACAAGGTCCGAGGAGCTAAGGTGTAATTGTGCAAAGAAAGAAAAGAATAAGCATGAATCATAATACATTTTGCAGTGGTTTGAGTGGATTTTTCTGGTGTCTATTGCTCTTGATAGAATTTGGTGCTTGGTTATTGGAAGTGGACTCCTCTCTTCAGAGGAATATCCTTCTGATTATAACTGCACAAACCCTTATTATCATTTTTTGATATATTTCAGATGAGAAATTTTGCCTTATTGGAGTATCAATATGGACTACTAACATGATTCATACTTTTTTATATCAGGTGAATACTGTTGGAGACAATACCCATTTAAATCAACAGCCCCCACCTGCATACAGAGTATGTCATCATGATTCTCTCTTTCATGATATTCTTCTACATCCTTCATATTATCAGAATCAAGATGATCCTTGATTTGCCTTGCATATCAATGACCATGCTCCTGCCCCTCCATATCATGTTGACTCTCCTGAAAGAGAACAGCAGCCACTGCCTGTAAGGGTGCCTCAAGGGCAAATACCTGAAGCAGAGCTCACTACAGCTTTAGGGCCAGTCATAAGTCTGCTTATACAAGCTGGGATGGCTGCTCAGCTGAATCCTAATCCTCTAGATGTCCACCATACTATCCATCAACTTTATGTACCAGTACTGTGACCTAGGGTTCAGAGCCTTCAAGGCTCAAATGGACAACCCCACACTCTTTCCAGAGGAGAAGGACCTTTTTCTGAAAGAAGGGGATTATTAGATGGAAGATCTTCAGGCTCAAGAGCTCAATTCTCTTTACACCAGGTGACATGCTCGTGTTGTTAAAGTCCACAGGGAAAAGCTGGGTTTTCCAGCCAATCCTGATGTCATCCAATGGTACTTATTTACGGTTTATAATGGAGAATCTTTGATTTCTATCTTAAAAGGGAATGGACTCCCTATAGTTTTTTTTTCAGCTGAGGAGGAGGATTGCATTTGCACCTCACATTCAGCCCTCCTTCATCATGAAGGATTCAAATTCCTACCTTAAAAACAGCAGAGGTTCTATCCTGCATTTCTTCGAAGGGAAATTAGTAACTTCAATCAAGGGGACTTAATTGACCCTAACAAAGTTCCTCCTTATGGTTAATTACAGGAGGGAACTGATGACCAAAGGACCAAAGCAGCCATCCAATGGTTGTATGGTACCTATTTTGCCAGGTGGTGGAACATTTCCAAAATCCCTAAGTTTAATATGGCACTAGATATGGCTTGGAGGAGGAAGTTTCATTTATTTTTTCAACAATACCTCAATCTTTATATTTATAGAGTTCAGGATGAGGCAGCAAAGTACAAAAAGAAATGCTTTCACTTTTCATTGGATATAGCCAAAGTCAAAACAGCATCCATTCAAAAACAAGTTGAGACTCTTCTTGCTGAGAATGCCTGCTTGGTAGAAGGATGATCTGATAAGGCAATTCAAGTGGGCTTACCAGAGATCCAAGTGGAAAAAGAGAAAGTTTGAGGACAACCTCACCTGGCATCCAGTCATAAAAAACCCAGATACTTGGATAAAGACACTACTTCATCCAGTATTTCCTCTTCCACTGGTTTTAGGCATTCCTTATGCTTGTGACATGCCTCTAAAAAGCTTAGGAGTTCTTGATAAGTACCTTATCAATACTTTTGAAGAATTAAATTATTATGTTCCAATTTATATAACTGTTGGTCCAGTTGAATCTTGCGATTGGAATTAAATAGAGATAATAACAGACTTTGATGTTCAGAATTATCTTTTCTTCCCAGACCTTTATTTTGATCTATGTGAGGAACAGGTGTCAAAAGACCTTCCTCCATATTCTTGGACAGTTTTACCAGTTTTGATTACCATAGAAACCAAGGTACTGAAACTAGAATATTCCAAAATTCTTATTGTTCCTTTTGTTTCTTCAATCATGAATACTCATTCTGATTATATTGTTGACTATATTCTTCTTGGACTACTATAGAACCATGTCAAAATCTAAATCTGGCATTATCAAGAATGTTCTTACACTCACTGGTGCAGATAACTATACTGCATGGTTGGAGTCCATCAATGCATATCTCACTATGCTTAAGGTGGCTTGGATTGCATCTGGACAATTCCCTATCCAGATGGTGTAGGATCTACTGATGAACAATGAAATGCCTGATTAGATTCTGATCTACAAACCATGGGTGTTGTTACTCTCTATAGTGACCTCCAAAACTGTTGCAATAATTAACCTCAACACAGTGCATGAAGTGCACTGCAATCACATGTGGGAATTCCGCTTAGGTTTGCTGAGGTAATCGATAGCCCTTACTCTTGGCTATAATATCAGTCCCTGGGTCATGTGATTTGGCTTAATAGCTGTAGAGATATGGCCATTTCAAAACAGCAATACCATTGCAACAGTTTTGCACCTATTACGAATATAGTCAAATGTCATTGAGATCATGTGATAATTAATAATGTTTGGCCATACAAACAAAGATACACATACACATACTATGTCTGAGTTCAAAATAAGTTCCACACATCTTTATTCCCAACCACATTATCATAAGATCTATATCCTCTACTCAAAAAAATATCATCTCCTCTATGCTTGATGCTGGGCAATCTGCTCACTCTATTGCTGCTACCACTGGTCTCCATGTCTCCACCATCTCTAGGCTTCACTCCAAAGAGTGCTTTGAGCTCCAGAAGTCAACTGGAGGTTGTTTATCTAAGCTTTCCTCTATCAACATTTGTTATGCAATTTGTCTTATCTCTTCTGGAAAGGCAGATATTGCTGTTCAGGTGACAAAAGCCCTCACCAATGTCATCAATCAACCCCTCTCTACAACTACAGTGTGTCAGCACTTGAAGAATACTGGTATGAAGGCTGTAGTCAAATCCAAACAACCTCTTCTCTCAGCCAAGCATAGTAAAGCTCATCTAGACTTTGCCTATGCTTATAGAGATTGGACTATGGAGGATTGAAAGAAGGTAGTATGGTCTGATGAGACCAAAATCAATTGCCTAGAGTCAGATGGGCACAAATGGGTGTGGAAAAAGGCAGGTGAAGGGCTTAATAACAGGCTGGTGGAAGAAACAGTCAAGTATGGAGGGGGATCTTTGATGATGTGGGGCTGTATGACTTGGAGAGAAGTTGGCTATGGTGTCAAGATTGATGGTAGGATGGATGGGAACCTTTACCTTCAAATTTTGAAGGATGATATGCTGAATACTTTGGAGTATTATGGCCTAGATCCTGCTGATATGATCTTTCAGCAAGACAATGATTCCAAGTACAAGTGCAGAAAGGTGAAGGATTGGCTGGAGGAGTAGGATTTCAGGACTATGGTGTGGCCTGCACAGTCTCCTGACTTGAACCCCATTGAACATCTTTGGAATTATCTCAAAAGAAGGCTGGTAGAGCATAAAGATTCACCCAATGGAGTTCGTGGTTTGTGGGAAAGGGTTGAGGAGGAATGGGAAGGAATATCAGTTGAGGAGTGTCAGAAGTTGATTGAGAGCATGCCTAGGAGGATTGAAGCAGTGCTCAAGGCAAAAGGAGGCTATACCAAGTACTAATATATCTCAAAAATTATTAGGTGCAAAACTATTGCAATGGTATTGCTGTTTTGAAATGGCCATATCTTTACAGCTATTAAGCCAAATCACATGACCCAGGGACTGATATTATAGCCAAGAGTAAGGGCTATCGATTATCTCAGCAAACTTAAGTGGAATTCCCACATGTGATTGCAGTGCACTTTTGCACTGTGTTGAGGTTAATCATTGCAACAGTTTTGAAGGTCACTGTATATGAAAGAAAAACTCTGTACTGCCATTGAAAAGTCCTATGACTCCAATCAGACATCATTGGCAAAGAAAACCCTTGATATCCTCAAAACTCTCTACACTCCAATTGATCCTACAGGCCAGTTTCAACTATTCTGCCAAGCCATTAAATGGCAAATGAACAACTCTCAGGATGTCTCTGGGCAGATTGCTGCACTGGAAACTTTGTTTTCACAGCTTATAGAAACTTGCCTGAATCTTCTGGATAATCTCCAGGTTATGATTCTATGCTCTGGACTTCCTGAATCCTACAACTCTGTCATTTCAACTGTCATCCATACCAAGTCCACCTCAGATTTTAAACCATCCAACATCACTCCAATGATCCTAGCTGAAGCATCTCAGAGATTCAACACTTCTTTAGTAAATTGAATATCAATATCTCCTGCCAAAGGGAAGAAACCTACATAGAAGAGAGAACATTGCAAGATCTACCATAGCTCTTGACACAAGATGGAGAAGCATGCTGCTTCTCTGCAGAATCAGCAACACTCTCAATCACAGAATCAGGGGAACAATAGCTTGGGAAAGCACAAAGCTCCAAATCCAACTATTCCTTCTTCTTCTAAACCTAAAGGCAGAGATAAAGGAAAATGAAGCAACTTATATTGCTGACATGGTTTCCATAGTTGTTGATCCTGACAAAGAAATACTTGATTGGGGCAAGGATAATGGTGAAGATGGTCCACCAGTCATAAAGATACCTCACACCTCCAATCAGTCCTTTCATTCAAGGGTCCTCTAACCCCACTCTGCAGGTGGAGGTACCAACAGGCAAGTGAATTGCTTCTTCTAGGACTATTTCCAAGAAGAAGAAGGCAAAAAAAGAAATTTTGTTCACATCTGGTTATGGTTTTCATGGAAATCATGATAGGAACTCCAGTGTATTGGCTGGGAGGACAATAGATTGGTCCTCCTATGACCTGGAATCAAGCTATTCTGATCTTGTATATTTTAACATTGAATATGGAAATGGCTATGGTTCTTGCTATGCCTTGCATGACAGTAAGTCAGTTGTTTACAAGAATAAGTGGATGGTGGATTCTGGATGCTCTGATCACCTAACTCCTTTCCTTTCTAACTTCTCCTCTTTGCATAATTAGAAGAGAATGTGTCAAGTCACAGATGGTTCCCAGGTTTCTATCTATGGACCAGATATAGTCATCTTACAACACTTTAATGGACAAGAGCAACACACTTTAGTGCTCACTGGAGTATGGTATGCTCCACACATCAATCACAGGTTGCTCTCTGTGGTGGCTTTGATAGCTCAAGGTTTTCAATGTGTTATAGACTCCACCACTCAATTTTTGGACAAACATGGCAATCTGATCTTGCAGAGTTTACCCTCCTCTGACTAGAGCAAGCTACATTGGATTACCACTGCTATCATGGTTCCTTCCACTGCTTGTTCTGCCTTGTCTAGAGATTCTATTGATTTGTAATATAACTGATTTGGGTATTGTTTCAGCAATGTTTTCCAACACAGTTTTACCTCCTTAAAGGGACTTCCTCCCTTATCCCCTACCTCTTCCACTACTTTTTATAAAGGTTGTCAGTTGGGTAAGGCCCATCAACGTTCCTTTACTTTGTCATTATCCAGGGAAACACATCCATTGGCATTGATCCATATGGATCTTTGTGAATTGCCTATTCAGTCTTGTACTGGCAAATATTGGATGGTTACCTTTATTAATGATTTCAGTGGATATGCTTTGATCATGTTCCTTGCTAAGAAATCAGACACTGCTTCCTTCTTTAAGGATTGGTTGTCTTGGGTGGAACATCAGTCTAGTCACTCTTTGCTTAGGGTCTGTTTGGATCAAGGAGGAGAATACTTGGCATTTGATTTGCAATTATTCCTTGCTTTACATGGAATTGAACATCAGAAGACTGTTCCTCATAAGCAAAATGGTCAAGCAGAGCATTTCAATTGCACTATACTTGAGAAGGCTGAGGTGATGCATCATTATCCATGTCTTTCACCCTCCTTCTGGCAAGAAAGTATTGAAACTGCCCTCCATATATATAATCATCAACCTATGCAGAGACTTAGATGGAAACCCCCAATCTCTCTATGGAAAGACAAAAAGCCTAATGTATCATACTTCCAAGTATTTGGATGTTAAGCTTACATGTTCATACCCAAAGATCTTCAGAAAAACAAGTTATCTCCAAAATCTGAAGCAATGATCTTTATTGGTTATGAACAAGGAACAAAAGGATACCATTTCTGGTCTCAGAAACAAAGGAGAGTCATAATTTCTTCAACTACCATATTTGATGAAAAATGCTTTCCTCATTGTTCAAAAAAGAGATATTTAGACAAACTACCTATTCAAAACAATACTCCACAATACAACTCTGAAGATTCATTAGATGAAGATGACAATTTTCTGCTGCCTTCAATACAAGAAACTGATCAGCTTTATGATTAGAATTCCCAATAATCTCAAAGGGCATTGACCCTGGAGAACCAGCCTCCTCCAGAAGTATAGAGGAATAGACCTCTGGGCCCCTTGAGATGACCAGCTGCTGCTGTACCTCCTAGACAAAAAGTCCTTCCATCAAATCCTAATGATTTCCCTCTTAGAAGATTCACTAGGAAATGACATCCAATTGTTAGACCTGACTCCATTATGGAACCAAATCTCCAGTGGAAATAGAGAAGAATAATCATCAACAGGATAATCTTGATAAGGAATGAGGGGGAGATACTCCAAATCCTCAAACCAATCAAGATGAGAATCTTTCAATGTCTAACCAGAAGGAGATATCTTAGGAAGACAAAGAGAGCTCCACAGTAAACTTTTCAAATACATACTTGACCAGATTATTGGCACATGCATTTGGTGCCAAAAATGTTCCTAAACATTACAAGGACATTCTTAAGCTTCCTTATAACGAGCAAGCTGAATGGCAGAAAGCTACTAATAAGAAGATAAATTCTCTTAAGGAGCAGAACGTATGGGAACTTGTAGATCTTCCTAAGGGTTGCAAATCTATCAAAGGTTAATGGGTAGTTGTTGTCAAAAGTGATGGCCACAAGAAGGCACACTTTGTTGCAAAAGGCTTTACTTAAGTCTATGGCATTGATTTTAAATATACCTTCTCACCTGTCACTTGATTTGAAATAGTGCAACTACTCCTAGCTCTTGCTGCCATGAAATACTGGACATTGAGGCACTTGATGTCAAAACAGCTTTCCTCTATGGTAAACTTGAGGAGAAGATATATCTGGAACAGCCAGAAGGATATCTTGTAAAAGGTTAGGAAAAAGAAGTTTGTCAACTTTTGAGAGCCATTCATGGCCTCAAACAAGCTTCCTTACAGTGAAATAAGGAACTTCACAAATCTTTATTGGATTTAGATTTCACCGGATTGAAAGCAGATCCTGGTATTTATTTTTCTTTCTTAGGAGTAGATGTGACCATTGCAGTCATCTATGTCAATGATGCACTCTTTATGGGCTCAAATCCCAAACTCCTCAAAGCCAAGAAGAAAGCTTTTATGAAGATATGGGAATGTCGAGATCTTGGACCTGCAACAGAATACCTGGAAATGTATATCACTTGTGATTGCAAAAACAAGACTCTGACTCTTGATCAAATATCTTATGCTGATAAGGTTGTCAAGATATTTCAAATGGATAACACAAAGTCCACTAGGACTCCATTACTTGCAGGCTGTTAGAGTGGTGCTCTTGAGGTGGGATGGAAGGAGAATATCTTCTCCTGGGGGATATCCTATGGAAGTCTAGAGGATAGGGGTTATTTCCAGGACTTCAGGACAAAGTCTGGAAACGAGTTATATGGAGTCAAACTGGGGTGGAGCAGAGTATGAAGGGGGTGAGGACATTGGCACACAACTTATGTGTTGCATCCTTGCCAGTTCCAGTCCATGTATTTTGGAGATCAGGAATGATACATAAAATGGGAGATGATTTAAGGATGAGGAAAAGAGAAGGGTAGATGATATTAAACAACTTAATGAGCATACAGTGACATATACAATGACAAACAATATTCAAACTAGAGGAGTACAGGAGGAACTATAGGGATTATATATGAAGTCCTAAGATGTCCAGAGTAAGTCTGGACTGGAGATGACTAAAAAAGTAAGAAGGTGATGTACACTGGGATGGATAAGATGGAATGGGAAATGTACATGCTGAAGACACATCCTGAATAAGCAGGAGGGTCAGAATGACAAATATACTGAAGTCCAAAAGGCTATACTAGACAGAAGGAAAGATGACAAGAACAAAACTAGGACAAAAGGAGAATATACAAAATAGGAAATCCAGAAGGCAAAGGAACTCTGAAGCAAGTCCAGGATGATTGGTGGACTGTTTTTGAACTCCTGCAGAGGAGTTTGATGGAGATGACCAGAGTCAAATGACAATGATCAGAGATGGTCAGAAATAGAGATTTGATATGGATATGACATAGGCTATAATTCTCAGATCACATCAAATGATTCATATCATGAACTTCAATCTCACTATCAATCAGTTATTGGTTCATTACTCTACATCATGCTTGGAACAAGACCAAATCTAGCCTTCGCTGTAATCAAAATATCACAGTTCTCAGCTACATAACCCTTCTGAGGATCATTTAAACTGTGCACTATATATTGTTAGATACTTGGTGTCCACCAAGATTCTAGCACTGGTTTTTAATGTGTCAAAGTCTTCTGGACTTTTGGCATTCTCAAATGCAAACTAGGCAACTGATCTTGAATCACAAAGATCAACTACTGGTTCTGTTATATTCCTTGCAGATGGTCCAGTATCTTGGGTGTTGAAAAGACAAAAGACTATAACTCTTTCCAGTACTGAAGCTGAGTATATGGCAATGTCTGATACTGCCAGACAGATATCTTGAATTAAATCTCTATTTCATGAACTAGGATTCTCCCTACCATTCATTGATAACCAGGGAGCTATCTTTCTAGCAAGCAATCCTGCTCAGGAACATCATACCAAACACATTGATGTCCAACATCATTATATTCAGGAATGTGTTGATAAAACAGAAGAAAATTGAACTGTTCTATGTTTCTACTCAAGAGCAACTTGCAGATATGTTCACCAAGAATCTTGGAGTAGATTGTTTTGAGTAATTACAATCAGGAATCAAGCTCTTGACATTCAAACCATCTCCATGAGGAGTGTTGAAGTTCAACAAATAAGATTAGATCTTTCATCTCATAAAACAGTCTAGATCTTAATGTGTGAAGTAATATATCAATGGTTTACATAATTAGGTAATTCTTTCATGTCACATTTGACATGAGAATGTTTTACATCACTTGATATGTGTCATGGGCTTCCATAACACCACTTTTACTATTCCTTACATGGTAGGGTAGTACATACATACAAACATCTCCCACATGTATATAAACTGGGCCATAAGTCCCAAGAATGTAAGTACTTTTGAGAATAGTCTACAACAAGCTAGACCTTGGCATGCTTTGACTACTATCAAGCTTAAATCACTATTCTGTCAGAGTGGTACTCCTGAGGTGGGATGGAAGGAGGATATCTTCTCCTGGGGGATGTCCAATGGAAGTCCAGAGGATAGGGGTTATTTCCAGGACTTCAGGGCAAAGTCTGGAAATGAGTCATCCAGAGTCAAACTAGGGCAGAGTGGAATATGGAGGAGGTGAGGACATTGGCACAGGATTTATGTGTTGCACCCTGGCCAGTTTCTGGTCCTTGTATTTTGGAGATTGGAGATGATAAGAGAGGAGATGATTCAAAGATGAGGAGAAAAGAAGGGTAGATGATATTAATAATCATACATAATGAACACCACAATAATTCACAATATTTGAACTGAGGAGTATAGGAGGAAGTACAGAGATTATATATGAAGTCCTAAGATGTCTGGAGTAAGTCTGGATCAGAAATAACTAAGAGGTAAGGAGATGATGTACACTGGGATGAATAAGACAGGACAGAGAATGTACATGCTGAAGACATATCCTGAATAAGTAGAAGTGTCAGGATGATAAATATACTGAAGTCCAAGAGGCTATACTAGATAGAAGGGAAGGTGACAAGAATGGAACTAGAACAAAAGGAGAATATACAGAATAGGAAGTCCAGAAGGCAGAAGAACTCTGATGCAAGTCCAGGATGATTGTTGGACCAGGGTTGAACTCTTGCAAAGGAGTTCAATGGAGATGACCAGAGTCGAATGACAATGATTGGAGATGGTCAGAAATAGGGGTTTGACATGAATATGACAGTGCCCCCCATTAAGGCTGAGCCCTCAAGGCTGATAGGCAAGGAGGTAGATCCAAATGGATCTTGACTTGCATGGATCAGATGGAGATCCTGGAGTGGAGTTTTGGAGTGCATTGTTGACTCATGCTGGAGCCTGAAGTACAATATGATGTGTTGCAATCAACAAGCAGAGTTTAAAGAGGATTTATATAAAACAAGGTCACACAGAGTTTGACCCTTGTTTACCTTGAATCTTCTTTGTGATGTCTGGTACCAACAATATCAAGTCCTGGCCTGACAAATGCCTCAAGGAGTGCAACAAAGATGATGAGCTGTGGGATGCAAAGGTGGCAGAGCATTGGAGGCATGCAAGAATGCACAAAGAAGAAGAAGAGTGGGTGCATTGCAAGGAGGAGGAGTGGAGAAGGCACGAAGAGAAGGAGCACTGGCAGGGTATCAAGGAAATGCATTGGAGGTTGGTGGAGAAGTACACCAGGGAGGAGCATGAAGCCAGAGAGAGGGAGAAGGGCAAAGGATGGGTCAGAGAACCTATAAGTGCCCAATTGTATTGGATTAGTGTTGTGCTAACAGGAATAGTCAAATCTGATCGGATTTTCATTGGAGAATGATAGTAGTGATGACAAGGAGCTGGAAAGGGACTAGAGTAGTCACAAGACAGTGACAGAGAAGTGTTTGCACTGTAGGAAGAAGCACTTGGTGTGCATGGAGCCTGTCTAAGGAATGAAGGGGAAGGCATGTAGAGAGTGTGTAAAAGCACACATAACATGCCAAAGGGGTTGTGACAAAGTGGAGTTGCCATGACGAGGGAAGCAAAGGAAGAAGATAAATCACACATATGTCAAAATCCCAATGGGGCCATCTTGGAAAATTGGAGATCCAGAGATGGTAGGAGTTGCATGGGAAGTGGTGGCAATTTTGAAGGAATTGATCAGAGAAGTAAGGGGATTGAGGGAGGACTTGAGGAAGGGGCATTGAGAGGACACACAAGTCCAGACAGAATTGTTGGAGGTTGAGAAGATTGGAGTCAGAGTTGGAATGGAGGAAGGCAGAGATGAGATGGATGAAGATGGAGAAGAATAAAGGAAACAGTAGATAGAAGATATTTACTTTTTTTTTGTCTTTTCTTGTTTTTATAAAAGTGAATGAAGAAAATGGAAATGGAGTGAAACAGAGAAATATCAGAGATAAGGAGTATGTACTGGAGAGAGCAATCTATGGTAACAGAGAAATCAGAGAGGGCAGAAAGCAGAGAGAAACAGAGAGAGAAACAGAGAGAGAACAAAAGGAACAGAGGATGTATTGTAAGGTCATAAGATAGAATCAGAGGTTATAAGGCAGAGGTGCAGGAATTTGAGGAGTTCCAACCAGAGATGATAGGAGTGTCAAGAAACTCAGGAAGTTGAGTACAGAAGTGTCAGGAACTGGAAAAGAACCTGCAAGGAAAAGGGGGGATCAACTCGAGTGAAGTGTAAACCTCACTTCAGTCAGTTATTGTCAGTTTGGAGATTCCAAGGAGTGATCAAGGAATGGAGATGATGGCGGAGCATCAGAGTTGACATCCAGAGCATGACTGACTAATCTGGTCATGACCGACAGAGTTGGAATGGGAAGAGGGGTGATGTGTCAAGATAGTGATAGTCTTCCTGGTACATCTAGATAATGGAGGGATGTGGGAATGAACAAGTGGGTGATGTGCTAGGGACTACTTTCTTTAGAATAGAAGGTAGAACCGAAGTTGGACAGGACTATCTGGAGATCATAATGGAGATTGCTTGGAGATAAGGTTTTGAGTGATATTAACTAGATGTGAACTTGGAGGGACTTTGCAAGCTTGCTAGTGTTGAAATGGACCTAAAGAATGACTAGGATAGTCATGAGTGAAGTCCTTATCCTCCCCTTAATAGGGAAGTCCAAAAAAAAAAAAAAAGATCCTAGAAATGAAGTGCACTGAAAATGCTTGGAGCATACTAAACAGTGCTCAGCAGCGATTATAAGTAGAATGAACAGGGAAAATGGTCTGGAAATGACACAAGAGGGGTAGATTTCTTCCAAAAATGTACTGAAAATGCCAGAAAAGAGTCCAGAATGACTTGAGATGACCAACTTTTATCCATAAGAGAGTAGAAGGAGGGTGGAAATGGATAGAAAATGTGCCAGAGCATGACAGAGGTGCATGAAAGTGCAGGCAAAGGTGTGCGAGAATGCACAGAAATGTCATTTGGAGATTGGCATGGCAGGAGGCAGAGGTGATGAAGCATCCAAAAATCAAAGATGAGGCAACAACAGGAGATAAGAGAGGATGCATTGGTTGGAAGAGTGATCTGGAAGTGTCAATAATGTCAAAAAGTGGACAAAGAACCAGAAGATGAATGGGTGGACTTGAGTGAACAAGTCCAGAGCTGGTGAAATCAGAGTTACATGATGGAAATTCCGGAGTCAGAGGAGCCAGTGAGGATGAACAGGGGGATCTCAAATTGCAAATAAGTGATGAAGACACTCAATGACTGGTCGGAGGTCAATCATAATGCAATGAGACAAGGTCCAGAGGTGACAAAGGACCAAAAGGGAATAGAGGAGACCTTGAGGAACAAAGGTCTGAGGACTATAGTAGACAAGTCCAGATGTTGGTAAAAAGTCTGGAGGCATGGGAAAAAGCCTTGGAGGGATGGACAACCAACAAAATGGGTGTCTTGAGGTGCAAGAGTATATCCAATCGATGATCTTGATGGAAAATACTTGATATAGCAGAGACAAGATCTAGAGTGTCAGAAGACCTAAAAAATGAACAGGAGGACCTAGGGATTGAATGGAGGTCCAAGGACCAATAGATAAGTCTGGGGTTGGAAGGTCTAGAGGCATAGGAAAAAGGCCTCAGGATAGCAGACAATCCAACTTTAAGGACAAACAGTCCAGGTACTGATGACAAAGTTTGGAAATGTGAGAGCAACTTTGGAGTTGTTAGTAAACCAGTGGGGATGAACAGAGGTGTGAAAGTCTTTCAACAATCACAATGGGTGCCACAATAAGGTCAACAGAAGGATGAGGGAGTTGATAGGGTAATGTTCGAGTAAGTGAATGAGAGGTCCAGTTATGGGTGTAGAAGATCTGGCAAGAAGGTCTGAAAGTCCAAGAATAAATGTCAGAGGCTGATAGAGTGATACTATCTGGGTTAGGGATGTTCACAATAGTAATGGCATTTGAAACTTAAACGATCAGAAGAGAAACTGGAAAGGTGAATTAGGAAAGACCAGAGTTGGAGCTCAGAGGATGAAGTCCTTATCCTCCCCTTAATAAGGGAGTGTTAATGACTGAGGAGTGGATGGGGTGGCTAGGGGCACCAGCAAACCAACCCTCATCTGGCCAATACTGGACAGCACCAGCCAGACTATGATAGTGGGAAAGACTCTCCAGCTCCCTCAACAAGGTACCTAACTGGCCAGTACTATCCAGACTGGAACAAAAGTTCCTAGACTGCCTTGTCTGGGACAGTCTGGGAGAATAGGGGTCAATGACAATAATATATATTAAAAATATATTGTTTTATACTTTCTATTTGAATCATATTATATACAATTACATATTATATACATAGAACTATATTATTCTACTATTCTAGTATTGATAAATAAATATACAAGTAGGTTCCCAACCATGTATTTAATTGTAAGCTATTGTGCTTAACACTACTATAGAACAAAGAGTAATATAAATCAACATACAAGACCATAAATAATAGTATTAATCATAAGTCATACAGTATATAACTGAGTATCTGTTCATAAAGCAAATTTGACTAAGTGTGACTACACCTTCATAAAACCAAAGCAAACTAAATCTTGATCAAACAAACTAAACCTTACCAAATATAAACCAAACATATCAAACCTGGCCAAAAAATTTAAATATAACCAAACAAATCAAACCTGACTAAACAAACTAAACTTGGCCAAACAAACTAAACCTAACAAAATATAATCAAATACCAGGTTTGATGTATTTGATGTATTTGGTTATGTTTGGTCAGGTTTTGTTTGTTTGACCAAGTTTGGTATATTTGGTAAGGTTTATTTTATTGGTCAGGTTTGATATATTTGGTAAGATTTAGTATATTTGGCCAGGTTTGGTTTGTTTGGTCAAGTTTTTTTTATTTGATCAGGTTTGGTTTATTTGGTCAAGTTTAATTTGTTTGGTCAGGTTTGGTATGTTTGGTCAGATTTAGTTTATTTGGCTAGGTTTGGTTTGTTTGGTCAGGTTTAGTATATTTGATCAGATTTAATTTTGGTCTAGTATTCCCAGCTCCTTCCAGTATCAGCAGTGTTCTCCAGTCTATCCAGTCTGTCACAGGTCTGAGCCTTTCTATAGTATCTGGAGCTTTCTGTAGTGTCTGAAGCCTTAATTATAGAAAATGGTCAGTTTGCTGATGGGGTTGGAAATCCAGAACAAGGAGATCCAAGGAGCGCAGGGAAGGTGCAAAAACAAAACTGGGGGTGCCAAAGAAGTCCAGGAAGGTGACAGCAGGAGAAGGGTCTGGAGATGTGAAGTCCAGAGGTCTGAAGGTAAAACCTACAGCTGGAAACCTGGAAATGGCATGAACAGAGGGATGGAAACCTAAGAGGGGAATCCAAGAGTGCAGTGATGGTGTGGATAGAAGGTGAAAACAAAAGACAAGGTGCAGGGAAGGGAGAAGCCAACCTGATGAAGTCTTTAACTGAGACTAGGAACTCTGGAGCGGAGTACAATGGAGGTAGTCTGAAAGAAGGAGATGAAGTGAAGAAGGACCAAGCACAGCCCAAGGACTGTAAAACACAATGAATGTGCAACAGAAGGGTGGCATTAAAATCTGGGGATGTTCCAAAGGTGTTTCTGGGTGTGTATGAAGACATGGGTGTGCACGAAGCATGGATGTACCACAAGGATACCATAGATGATGGTGAGATGGAGTTGGGACCAGAGCTGTTGCAATGATGCTGGTAACTGTGTCTTAGTGTTGGACTGATGTCAGGAGGTTGGCATTCTTTTCGCAGAAGCTTGGATAATTGCTACCTATTTCCTACTCTGATCAATGGATCGAAAAATGGATTGGTTAGCAGTTCCAATGCTAATTACATCTGGAATCCAATGAGGGGTGACCAAGAAGGTCCAGAGGTGAAATTGCCTATGAGAAACACAGAAGTCAAGGATGGAGAAATCAGGAGGCAATGGAAAGGAGATGGGGAATGGGGCATTCCACCGGAGGATTGACAGGTACAGTAGAATGGGTGAAGCAAGTTCATGTTAGTCCAAAGGTACTCTGGACAGAGTTCCGAACATAGGTGGGACACAAGAGGAGCTTCAAGGGGGAACAGAGGTGGTCATGAGATTAGAGTGAAGTCAACTGCAATCATGCAAACTTGGGAATGGAGCTCTAGCATGATCAGGATGACACAGGGGAATGGGGAAGAAGGTCCATGCAGACTCTGGAGGTCTGGAGATGTTGACAGCACAGAGGATCTTTAATGGGGGAACAAGGGAAAAGTCACAGGATAGGTGACTTTTTGAGGAACAAGCAGAAAGGCTCATTTGGGAGCATCTTGGGTTGACAAAGACTGTAGTGTGCAAGTGCATGAAGTTTGGAGTTGGAGATGATTCTTATGCTGGAGTTCATCAGACAATGTTGCTAAATGCCGGACTCAATGGAGTATGTCAGCAACAACACAATCTTTTGAACAAAGGTGTTTGAACTGAGGGGACTTGAGCTGAGATATGGAAGACACTAAAACAGAGGTGAGAAGGATGAAAGTCCAACTCAGAGAATCCATCCGGAGGACAGATCATGGAAGGGGAATGGAGGTGAGGGCAGAGTAGCCCTCAAAAGGTCAGAGAACAGAGTTGAGATGGATAATCACCAGGAAAGTCTGGGATGTGATTGCAATGTGGAGAGCCTGGCCAGGCAAATCTAACAATGGGAATCACAAGGGTTTGGAGATTCTAAGAGAATACTAAAAGATGGAGGATGTCATGTAGATATGACAGAAGTCATGAAACAGAAATGACTGGCAAGATTAGTTTGAATATACTATCAGAGTGATGCTCCTGAGGTGGAATGGGAGGAGGATATCTTCTCCTGGGGGATGTCCAATGGAAGTCCAGAGGATAGGAGTTATTTCTGGGACTTCAGGACAAAGTCTGGAAATGAGTCATCTGGAGTCAAACCAGGGCAGAGTGGAGTATGGAGGAGGTAAGAACATGCACAGGACTTATGTGTCATGCCCTTGCCAGTTTCTGGTCCTTGTATTTCAGAGATTGGAGATGATAAAAGAGGAGATGGTTTGAAGATGAGGAGAAGAGAAGGATAGATGATATTAATGATTATATATAATGAACACCACAATAATTCACAATATTTGAACTGAGGAGTACAGGAGGAAGTACAGAGATTATACAGTGGCTCAAAAAAGTGTCCCAATATTTAGTGATTTTGGAAAGATTGTAAAATAATAGAAGAACAAGAATGAATTAGGTAAAGTACTTGTAGGATGAATGAAAGTACATGCTCTTGGCATTATGAAACATCTCTGATTTATGTAATTTGGTTACCATGGGAGTGAGGTACAAGCATTTCAAAATGGCATGTCATTGGGACACTTATTTGACCCTATATTTAACAACCATTATATCATATGTAACATAGGATTTTGATAGCTATTGATGGTTGCTATGTTACCAAGCTGTGTAATTATGTAAATGACATAACTCCAAGAAATGTAAACACCCTATGTCCTACTTTAATTGAGCTTACTATATCATAATATCCATTTCTACCTTTATTAAAGTTAATATTCTTATTCTTTCTAAATCTGACTTTCTATTCAGACAGGTTATATCCAAAACTGGTCTAGGGAAGTCTACTATGGCCAAGTCAAGTTTTGAACCATTTTGGAGGAGTGTTTCAAGCCATTATCTTATTAAAATATAATACTTGCTTTAGAAATTACAAAATCTTTCATACTAGAAAGCAGATTGTCCTTGAAAATGGACACATCCTACTTAGTATCCATTCTCCTCTCTTCCACTACAACTATCCCAACTTCATCCCAATTTGTGAATTCTCAAACCATCAAGGAACTTCCTCCTAACTTTACTATTCCCTAAATCATCTTGTTTTATATAGGCTCATATTTTTTTTCTATATATATATCCTTTCATTTGACCCAATCCTACTAATATTTATCTCATCTGACAAAATAACTCTAGTCTATATAGTTTCCCACAGTCATCCTTGTATTTGAAAGCACAATCCAACCTCTCTTTTTATACTTAATAGGCAAAAGGGGCTTCTTTTCTTGATCATAGCCTTTAAAGATGCAGCCTTGAGAACATTGCAAATAGCTTGGACAGAGATAGAAGAGGCAAAGGCAGAGTTGATAAGATTGGTGGCCTAAACAGCATTGTCAACCTTTCCAGTAATAATACTAGAAGCAATTCTTTTCTTGTTAAGAAAAGAAAGCTTGAAAGGATGTTCTAATTTGATATTCTCCTTTTTTAAAGGACCTTCTTAATGATCCTAGCCATAGTGGACTTCCCAAACTGGTCTTGGATGCAATTTGTCTGGAAAAAAGGCTAAATTTAGAGGAAATAAAACTTTTGACTTTAATAGAAGTAGGAATATATTTTATGATGTGGTGAGGTCAATTGAAGTGGGAAATAGGGTGTTTACATTGCTTGGAGTTATGTCATTTACATAATTACACAGCTTGGTAACATAGCAACCATCAATAGCTATCAAAATCCTATGTTACATATGATATAATGGTTGTTAAATATAGGGTTAAATAAGTGTCCCAATGACATGTCATTTTGAAATGCTTGTACCTCACTCCCATGGCAACCAAATTACATAAATCAGAGATGTTTCATAATGCCAAGAGCATGTACTTTCATTCATCCTGCAAGTACTTTACCTAATTTATTCTTGTTTTTCTATTATTTTACAATCTTTCCAAAATCACTAAACATTGGGACACTTTTTTGAGCCACTGTATATGAAGTCCTAAGATGTCTGGAGTAAGTCTGGACCAGATATGACTAAGAGATAAGGAGGCAATGTATATTGGGATGAATAAAACAGGACAGAGAATGTACATGCCAAAGACACATTCTGAATAAGCAGGAGTGTCAGGATGACAAATATACTGAAGTCCAAAAGGCTGTACTAGACAGAAGAAAAGGTTATCACATCCCTGATTTTCTGCAAAGCCCATCTCCAGACATCTCCAGAGTTCTGGACAATGTATTAGTCCTTAGGTCCAGACCATCTCAAAGTTGGCACTCCAGATGTTACCTTTTATGTTCATCTCCTTTTGTTCTAGTCCACCTTCATAAGTCTATATTATCTTCTTAGTAAGATTTCTCGGTTTCCATTATTCTTTGACTTCCATCTTATTTATCTCTGTGTACATTGCCTTCACTTAACATTTCTACTTACCAATCTCTGGTCCAGAGTTCTACTGGACATTCAGTATATAATCTCCTGTACCTCCTCTGTAATTCTCTAGTTCAAATATTGTTTGTCACTGTATGTCATTGTGTATGTTTGCTATACATCATTAATATTATCCTTCCTTCCCTTCTCCTCATCCTCAAACCACCCTCTTCCTTTATCATCTCCAATCTCTGAAATACAAGGACCAGAAACTAGCAAGGGAATAACATATAAGTCCTGCACCAATGTTCTCACCTCCTCCATACTCTGCTCCACCCTGGTTTGACTCCAGATGACCTGTTTCCAGACTTCATCCTGAAGTCCTGGAAATAACCCCTATCCTCCAGGCTTCCATTGGATATTCCCCAGGAGAAGATATCCTCCTTCCATCCACCTCAGGAGCACCACTCTGACAAAGGTGACAAGAACAGAACTAGAACAAAAGGAGAATATACAGAATAGGAAGTCTGGAAGGCAGAAGAACTCTGATGCAAGTCCAGGATGATTGTTGGACCAGGGTTGAACTCCTGTGGAGGAGTTCAATGGAGATGACTGGAGTTGAACAACAACAATTGGAGATGGTCAGAAATAGGGGTTTGACACAGATATGACATGTTCCTATACCAGTACTTTGTTCCACAAAGTACTCATCACCTATACTCTCTATCTCTACCACTTGGAAGTGCTCCCTGTGAGTATTTCCCACAGACTGCTGGTGCTGCTGAATACAGGCTATCTTTCCACTTGCTGTTTCATTACCAAGCTGAAGGAAAGAAGGTTCTAAAGGAGCATGCTGACTATGCATGGATGAAAAAGTGGCCTTTGAGCAGCCTCACAGTCCCCAACAAGGCACTCCCTGCCAATGAAGACTGGGAAAACTGGGACTAAACAATGGTGGCAGCAAGATTTATCCTAATTCACTGTATATTTTGTGAAATTCACTGGTAGATTAGTGTAGTTCTCATTAATTGCTAATTAGCGTTGATCTACATGGGTGGATTTGGGTTGTAATGACTTGGGGGTAGATTAGCTAGGTGGATTTGGTCCAATTTGAAATCCCCGGTACACTACACTAGATCAAGGAAAAATTGCGGAATTTTCCGTGTTTTATCATGCCATACTGGCCAATTCCACGGTCAGTGATAATATCTACAGACTGTGACAATCTACTTGGACTTCCCTGCCCTTCCCTCTTATACCCCACAAACCCCAATTGGTTTTCACCATGACTCGTGGATCGAAATCAGCGACCTCCCATTTCTCACTTCCAAATGGATTTTCACCCGGGGTAACAACCCATTCCAATTCATCGACAACATCGGGGACCTGATCAAGGGACCGAATATCTCTCTCGACGTCCGCTGGCGAGAACCCCGTGACAAAAATTGCGCATCTTGAGGCAAGGAGTGCTGGAACGACCGGACCCCATTCGGTAGGAGAGGCAATTTGTAAACAGTGTTTTCCATCAAGATCTGACCGCGACGACGGGGACGGGAAACCAAATCCTGGAGAAAACAGAAAAAAGAGATCCGTATAGGGATCAAGAGTATCCTGGAACTGCGCGTGGACTTCCATATAATTCGCCTGGATCCCGGTGATCGTGAGTTGCGGGGAGTAAGGGATAGTGTATGACGGGACCCCATAAAGTTTGAGCGAGGAACGGGTCCGTTTCAAACGAGCGATCGGCTTCGGAGTGGGAGGTTCGTAAACATTGGGAACATACAAAGGTTGTTTGTCCTGTTCCACGGTAGACTTTGCTGCCTCTAAATCATCATCCTTGAGGGACTGAGAAGACGCCTGCCTCGGAGACCCCCGGTCGTCACGTAGCCTCGGGAGAGATACCTGTGGCCCGATGAAATATAGATGAAAGTGGCATGATGGGAACAACATGCAGAGTTGCTCCCAGACGTGAGGAGGAAGTGAAGACTCCGCTCGTGCGCCCAGAATAAATATCCTGATCTGAGGCTTGGCAACACCGGCTTCCTCCGTATCAGGAGCACCGGGTGCAACGTGCAGCGTCATTCGTAGCGCTGAGGGGCATGTGATGGTTCAAGTTGCCGCTGATCGACTTTGGACCGACTTACCAGCCAAAGATCGACTACCCTCAGGAGTGACGCGGTGATTGCTTAGCGTCAATCCGCTATTTTGATGGAGAACAGACCCTATGGTGAGCGGATAGGTGAGCAACTTGCTCGCATGTCTTCTTGATCGTTCGGTGTCCATCGAGGAAAACCCGCGCGTGTACCAAAACAAGTCCCAATTAGCAAACGAGATAGCTTCCTCGTACGCTTGAGGTCCTTCGTCGTGTTGATGTGAGACCTGGATGTCCAACGACGTGACTGGACGCCATACGCACCTGGTAGCTCGAATTCATGCATTCTCCGTCCACTTCGAAGGTCGTGTTCATCCTCATTGACCTCTCGAAGACGTGAACAAAATTTCGCATGTTCCTCATCCATCCGCCAATGGTCTTCACTACAATGCGTCGGCCAGCCGCAGTCGGGACACTCGAACTTGACTTTTGACAGTTTCGTTCCAGTAGAGGAACAGAGTGGGCATGGGGCAAGGGAACGAACAGCTTCTCCACGAGCCTTGACTGCAGGAAACGGGGATTCAGAGAAGGGATGTAATAAATTTTCCTGGGCAAGTATGGGACTCCCAGACGCTGCGGGTTTAAGTTTGCGAGCAAAATTCAAAAATTGTCTCCGACCACGAAAGCATTGTTGGGGGTTGGCAGTGAAAAGGCGAAGACGAAGTGAAGTACTGATGAGTGGCACGGCTGAACATCGACACAGAGACATCGTACGAATCGAAACTTGGGCTTGACCGAGGTCCTACTCTTCGCAAATTACATAGAGTGCTGTCGGCGATGTCACACGTCCGCAAAGGACTTACATCAGCCTGAGCTTGAACTCGGCTAAGAGCTGATAAGATCAACGAACCACTTCCGACATACCACATACCCCCTCCAACATGACAGCAAGAACAGCTACGATTTCTAGAAAAACAAAGGAAACGCAGATCGAAGTATCTATCAATCTTGACTGTGCCCCTGGTTCAGGTCAAGCGCAGAATGTTGATATCTCGACCGGCATCGGCTTTTTGGATCATGTCGCTGTTCCTTCTACATACCCCGTGTTCGGACAAACTGACTACTTTCTCTAGATGTATCACGCACTGGCAAAGCATAGTGGAATGTCGATCGTCATGAAGTGCCAAGGCGATCTGTGGATTGATGATCACCATACCGCAGATGAGTCGTATCCTTTGTCTCCGAAACAAAAAGGTCCTAGGATCGATGCACAGGATAGCGCTATCGCACTTGGGACTGCATTTAAACAAGCACTTGGAGAAATCAAGGGCATTAGGCGATACGGCACAGGTTTTGCACCCCTCGATGAAGTACATCAACACTTTCGGACGTGTTTGTTCACCTATGTCTGACTATCGTTTATCCTAGGCACTTTCTCGTGCAGTGATTGATATTTGCTCTCGTCCGTATTGTGTCACTGAGCTTGGACTAAAACGCGAGAAGATTGGAGACCTCTCGACAGAAATGGTTCCTCATATCTTGCATTCTTTTGCAATGGCAGCTGGCGTGACCCTTCATATTGATGTCCTCAGAGGAGAAAACGACCATCATCGGTATGTCCCCGCTACAAGTCATAGAGCTTCCCATAGCTTAACCAGGTCGGAGTCCGCATTCAAAGCACTGGCGCTGGCAATCAAAGAAGCCATCGAACGGACAGGTGGAAACGAGATACCGAGCACAAAGGGTGTACTTTAGCCCTGCACATCATTGTTTCGGCCTCCGTTGGTGTATATCGATCTTCCCCTTGAAATATTGCATGGCTCGTAACCAGTGGAATGTGGACCGAACGATAGTAAAATGAATACACATGAAAGGTAAAGTTCCAAGCACTATATCAACTATACCATAACGCCCTCAAGACCAGAAGATGCATCTCCTTTCCGGCGGAGGGTTCAACTGCTCGGAAGGTCAACAGCGAAGTTCAGAAATGAACTGTTTTCTAACCTTGGCCCACTTTGAACACTTAAACGCTTCCGCAAATTCAGGGATGTTAAAGACCGTACCGTCCGTACGGTAACGGTTCGGCGAGTGAGGATCTGTCCGGACCCGTTGCACCTGACAACAAGTCGGCTAAGTGATCTTGCGTCAAGCAAGACTGGACAGTTATACTCACTGCGTCTGCCGGTCGATTGTTCATGGCCCACGTACGCGCAAAGGAAACGAAGAATAGTTGCTCCCTGCATCCAATTAATAGCGTATGAAATGATATAGGGATGGTGGCTTACCTGGTAAAGTCTAATCCAGGAAGCATGTATTCATGCCCTGCATCATACGAATCCTCGTACTGGGCTTTCCATGCACGGTATGCTTGAATGAGGCCGGTATCGCCAATGTTTTCCCCGGATGTACTAACAGCTAGTCAGTACTCACAAGTTACTTCTGAATGATTAACTCACAGATTGCCCTGTTAAATCTGACTGTATAGAGTCAGACAATGCGAAGGACTGGGACTTACGTTGACGTGCATGACGCCGCCTTTACCATCGTCTATAGTATAAGCTGGATAACGTCAGAAGAGATCATCCATGACGCATGAAATTCAATTAATACATACCAGAATACTGCTCGACAATGCAGTCTTGACGAATTTGATACGCATCGCTTGTTTCGCGAGTCCACCATTCTTCTAATTTCCCTTCTTGATTATAAAGTCGACCTGCCGAGTCGAAGGCGTGCTGGGTTTGATGAGCTACAGTACACCGAAAGTAACGAAGTACCCACCGTTAGTTCGTGGGCAGCGACCATGCCAAATGATCCATATGATAGATAGCCTGGCCTGAATACTGTTGAGTGAAAACCGTTACAACAGTGATCATCACATACCATTCAAGGGAAAAGAAAGGTGGTTGCAAGATACCAGCAGGGAAGACGATCTTCACCGACGAGTTCGAGTCTTGGAATGTGAGAATGATCGAAAACTACGTACTTCATTACCCGTGGGGTTGTAGTAGGCATTCACTGTCGCTGGTGTCATTTCCCATTCATCAAGATTTCTCGACTTTCCGAGTTTTTGCCACATCTTATAGACGTCAGAAGCTCTGGGATACGAAGTCAGATGGATCTCGCCTGTCGGACACGTAAGAGACTGACGCAGCACTCAGCATATTCTCAAAAAAGGTATCAACATGGACCTTCACAAGCGTGTAATAGCCCACTAGAGAGCGAGCATCACGGGTATCGGGTGATAATGGAAAGCCGACCTTCTTTCGAATTGCTTCGGCCTTCTCGCGTGCTTTTCGGGCTGATGCCTCGTCCATCCACTCGATGCGTTTCAATGACTTCTCGAATGCTTTGACGATGTCTACTCAGATTGGTCAAAAAGGCAAGTTCCAGGGGGAGAACCCACAGACTACCTGTTATAACATGTGTAGCCCTTTCCTTGGAGTCGCGGGGGAACGTGGCATTGACAAAGTACCTGCCCGTAGCAAAGCCCATAGCATCTTCTACTTTACGCATGCAGAATTCAGACCGTTCCCCAGTGGCTCCTGGTCTAAGTCCATTGAGAACTTCCTGCAACTGCCGTACCGCCTTCCATGCCTCCGTCGTCGTCCCCAGGTTGGGAGCGTATTCCAGAGCGGAGCGGACGACAAGATACGCCTCGATGACGTCAGAAGATGTACGCTCCAGAATTTGTGACAGAGAGCTTGGATACGGCTTGTAAGTGACAATGACACGACTTGGGAAAAAGCGAGGTGTAAACGTAGCAAAATAATCGGGAAAGTTGATTTGAGGAAGCGCGGATTTGAGCGTATTGATACCAATGGGGTTGTATGTGCCGAAAGGGTCTTGCTCCAGCTTGTCTAGATCTAACATGACGGCGGCAATGTCGGATTCAAACTTGACCACCTCACGTGCTAGCTCATGTGCTCTGAGGAACGGATCTTCGGCCGGTTTACGAGTATCGCCACTCTCGTCATCTTCATCTTCACCCTCCCAGGGTGGCCAAGGCCAAGGTGGCCAAACACGTTCTTCATCCTCTAGCTGTGCTGTTTGAAGCACGGGAACGGGATGAAGGCGTTCAATTTGGGGGTTTGTCGTGGCTAGGACTTCATCATCACGCAACGTCCTCAAAAGACGCTCGATGACATCCTGATAAGCACTGAGTACGCCTTGTTCCTTGTAGTATTCCTAATAGACGTAAGCAGGAAAGACAAATAAGCTCTCATGCGACGTACCTTTGAAGGCAATCCCAAACTTGCTTGGGTGAACCAGAGCGTCATCGCGTCGGGATCCACGCCAGAATCGCCATCGACATAGAACTTGAACAGAGCGTCGATGCCTGTGATTCGGATGAAGAGGGAGTGTGAAACTGGAATAGCGCATACCTCTGGAATGCAAGTAACCGAGAGCATTAGACAACCCTTGCCTTGGACCTACGGCATTGATATCGACACGTTTCCCACGATATATCTTCCTAAGGTTGTTGACGAATTTTTGCAGAGGGACCTGACCGAGATAATCGAGCTTCGCCTGGTCCATGCAAGAGGTATAGAGGGTGCGAAGTTTGAGGAGTAGGTGGTCGTCCCATGAGTTATCGTAGATGGCGGTGTCGGATTCGAGAATGTTCTGAATGACTTGCCAATTCTGCTCGGAGAGAACGGAAAACGTGTTGACAGCGCCCTTATCACCGGGGATGGGATGAGATGCAATCCAGCCGCCATCTAACCGTCTGTTAGCGACGACAGGTAAAAGGCGCGATCCACTTACTGGCAAAATCGTAAAAGTTCTCACATGGGTCTTGAGATGTATCTAGCGAGGCCAGGATCGATGCGGACAGAATGATGCATTCTTTGGTGAGACACACATCCTGTTGTTCGCACAGGTTAGGGAAAGGTCACAAGGCGTAGGACGGTGAGGCGGACCTTTGATGGACCAGGTTTGGGTCCTTCTGGTGGGCCTGTAGGTTCAGGCCCGATAGTGACGGTGCGGGTAACGTGATCAGTTGTTGTATAAGTGGAAACGGAGGTAGAGACTGCGGTGGTGGTAGTTGTCTTAGTGGTAGTTCCTATAGTTGTGATATCAAATATAGTAGAAAAGGCAGTGGAGACCGCAGTGGTGGTGGTGGCGGAGATTAGGGTAGTGGCGGCAGTGGTAGTATGTGTGACCGTTTTGGTCTTTGTCTCGGTATGCGTACCATTACCTTGATCGCCACCGTCGCGACCCTCACCTCCGTTCCTAAGGTTAAGCTTGTGTTGTGCACCAGCGAACAGGCCGATGAAAACCGAGCTTATGAGGAGAAGGACGAGCACTTCGACAAGGAGGACCTTTGTGAGGCCGGTGAGGGGTTCGTGCACGACATCTGTAAAGCGGCCAGTGTGAGAGCGGGGAGGGGAAGGTGGATCTGGAGGACTCTGGTCTCTGCCTTGGCCGCCGTTATGCAAGAGAGGGGCAGCCTCTGGCAAGGAATGAGCCGGTTAGGAGGGCGAGACAGGGCGAGCTCACCGTGGTCCCTGGTATTGGGCGACCTTGGATTTGGCGACCTCGGATTCGGGGACCGTGGCTGGCGGTCCGCCATGATGACGGTAAAAGATGGTCCTGTGGAGAGGCAGGACGGAGCTTAAGTAGGGGTAGTCGCGTGCACGCCGTACGACTACCACGCGGTGAGCGGGAGGAATAAACAGGTGCAAACACATATCACCCACGTGTCATCGCGTCACGTCACATGACTCATCATGGTTTATCTACCACCACCTCACCTCGCGTCCGCTTCACGCCCATCATACGGCGAGGCGTACGCCAGCATCCTTGCCGCCCATCGTCGCTCTCCGCTCACCTCTGCTTCCTCCGTTATACTCCTCGTTGCCCCAGATGTCGACGCAGTGTGCGCCGCAAAGATGCTTGCAGATCTCCTCAAGCAGGACGACGTGATGCACAGGACCATCCCCGTCTCGGGCGTCGCAGAGTTGGAGGCTATCAAGGACGAACTCGCAACCTACAACGAGGTATCCAATCCCTGCTCATATCCTCTGCTTTTTCCTTTAACACCACCCAGCTGCATACTCTCATCCTCCTCAACATGGGCGCTATCCTCGATCTTCCTTCTCCGTCGTGGTTTGGAGAGTTCAGTCCACATTTGACCATACATGTAATCGACTCCACTCGCCCTCAAAATCTGGCGAGTCTCTTTGGGGGTGGCCAGATTGGTGATCGTATCGTCCTATGGGACGATGGTGAGGTTGACACCATGGATGCACAAAGAAAGGCCTGGGAAGCGCTAGAGGTTGGTCCCCATATTTCTTGGAATTTGCTCACAAGCCAATAGATCCCATTCTAGTACGAGCCAGAACCTGACTCGGAAGATGATAGTTCTGACCTCGATTCAGAGGAAGATGATCCACGGTTAGACGAGGACTCGACCGCAGACACTCCGGCACGTAAGCGAAAACTGCAAACTCTCGGTCAAATCATCGAGAAACGGCCAAAATTAGACAATGTCGCGGTCCTTCTCCACGTCGTGTGCTCCCACTGACGCTCTCTCCAGGAGTCGAGCCGAATGTCGAGAGAACAGCGTGCGTCGTACGAAGCAGTGGTCGAAAAGCACTACGCGAGTGGTTCATGGTACAGTCAGAGTGCTTCTGCGACAATATATATCCTCGCTACTATTCTTGAGCGTGCAGACTGTGATCTCCTGTGGTACGTGATACTCCATAACCCATGTGTCTCTCCCTGGATATCGCAGTAGGCTCGCGATCCTCGGGCTCACATACCAATATACAACCTCCCGCATATCGCGCGAGCTCTACGAAAAATACCACGCGATCTATTACGATGAAGTATCACGCCTCAACCCGCTCCCAGCGGGGGTCACCACCAATATCGATACAATCACTTCACTTGGCCCAGACGATGTTTCGATACGATCTACCGAGGAACTGAGATTCACCCTCCTGCGTCACTGGACGCTATACGATGCCATGTTTCACTCAAGTTATGTAGCAGGGAAGCTTGGAATCTGGAAGGAGCGAGGTCGGAAGAGGCTCACCGGCCTGCTCGCCAAAATGGGGTGACTGTTCCCTTCATACAAACGTTTCAGTCATCCTCGGCTCTCGTTAACCTCATCTGAGACAGGTTTTCAATTCCGCAGACGCAGCAGCTGTACGCCCATATGGATATTGATCTCAAGCACCAATTAAGATCCAAGCTTGATGCGATCGCCCCCGAGTACGGTCTCGTGGAACTCACATATCCATCCTTCGTTCGATGCTTTGGATATCGTGCCCCTCCTATAAGTGCCGCAGACGCTGTTGAAGCGATCAGCGCGCTCTTGGATGTCGCTGGTGGTATCAGGATGGAGCTCGAAGTTGAAGGTGCCCGGCATGGCGGGGAATGGTTCGGTGGTGGACGTGTATGGGAGGGTAGTAGACATAGCATCGATGAATCACATAAAACCAGAGACCGCGGTGAAGGCGTTCACACAAATGGCGAAGCCAACGAAGAAACCATGGATGACACAGAAGAGCGCACAGAAGTCTCCTGGTGGGTAAGGAACTTCTGGGCAGCTTATGACGCCCTCACCGAGTAAGTCGCTCCTTGCTAATTGTAAGGTTGATACCTGAGTATGTCAATGCTCCAGCATTGTTTCTCTTCGAGACGCACTTGCGTTATCCATGTCACTCCATCGGGCCATCATACGGCAGGGAACCTCGATAATTGATAAACAAGACATCCGTACAACGCGCTCTCATCGTGTCGTCATTCTCTCTCAAGGACCCGATCTTGCATTATTCGCACATCCTGGTGTGCTTTCCCGTCTGGCACTCTGGCTAATTGATGCCCTGAGAGACAAGTTACCCGGCACGAAGCTTGCCCGGGGTAAGAAGAGCCTACCATTTGTCCTGGCGTGCCAGAACGAAAGAACAGAGACATACATTGTCGTTGGAGTCATGGGTTCACTGGAACTGGGTGATGTAACGAAAAAGTGGGTTTTTCGACCGCTCTTTCTCGGGATGTGGATTGATGCCTGTCAGTGAGTTTGGTCTAGCATTTATCAACGCCAAAGAAAGGTGCAATGCTAGGTCATCCCACAACTCGTTTAATACGAGTATCCTTGAGATTGATCAGGATGATTTAAAGATGTTTCTGGAAGCTCTGTGTGAGGTGGGTGAAGGATACTGAGTAATGGATAGGTGGTGTAATGGTACCACGAGTCAAACAATGTAAAGCTATACGCTTGTGACCTATTCTCCAGAGCTCCACCAGAAACCAAATCCCCTAGATTATAATTGTAGCACGGAATATCAAAATAGTTGGCTACGCACCCTCCTTCAGAGTGTCTGGAGAAATAATCGTAGTCGATGTTAACTGGATACATGGTGAATATCTGTCCATTCCATGAGAACACACGATAGGTCTTACTTGCCATGGCCAATATAAGCTATTCTCATGATCTTTAGCACCAAGCCACAATCTCCAAACAGAACGAACTTACCGCCCGTTCGTTAACGGTCAAGTTCTTTATCATACCTGGCTTGTGCAATGTCCACTCACTGCCCTGTCGCGAACTGTAAACTTGTTCATCTGGTGCTCGGAAGGACACAGTATATTGGCCCGTGTCTGTGAAAATCTGAAGTTCGAGAATCAATAAGAAGCAATCTGGTGGTACACCAGGTACGACTCTACCTCTCTCCCAAATCCCCTAAATGCTCTCTCTATAGTAGCCATGCCTTCCCCCTGCGCATCTCGTAGGACAAAATGCCACGCCCATAAACCCTCATCTATGCGGGCAAACTGGTTGAAGTGGACTTCGGGTGTCGTGAGTCCCGTTTGAGAGTCCGAACCGAGAGTGGCGAGTATTCGATGAGGAGTGGAACTAGATTTGGCACCAGATGGTAAACGCGACGTGAAGTTTCGTTCGTATCCGGTAACAGCGGAAAGTATGCAAATTCAGGTGCAGTGTCAGCAATTAGGGGACATCCGCCAACCAAGCAGTCAACAACGTCAGGTTGTGCGGTCCACATTATGGTGCCGCGATCGAATAACCTAGGAATATAAGAGACACAGAAACCCTAAAAAGGAGAAGACGTACATCAGTGATACCCCAGTGGAATGTGGTTACAAGACGAGGACGGATGCGGATGTAACGAGGGAACAAGCCAAAAAGCGTGATAGCGGCGTTAGTTGGAACCCCGGAAGTGAGAAATGAGAATAACACAAATATCATCCAGGCGGTATTGTTGTCAACACAACACGATGCGTATCGAGCGAAAAGCCAAGGCAACAAATCACCTCCAGTGAACCATAGTGTAAGTTGAGAAGGTGGAAACCGATAACGCAGCGATGCGGAAAAGACATTGGGTCCATTATGAGCGTAGCAACCGCGGGGATTGCAGAGAACGCAACATGAAAAGTCACCGAAAGATGAAGAAAACGAGTTCACGAGGTCGTTTGGGTCGTAGATGAGGAAGTTGGATTATGAGCCATATCACCGATTATGCAAGTGGCAGTGGTGATCCGACAAAACCCGGTCAGTAGATGACTTGGAGACCGATGATGAAAGGCAACCGAGAACATACGTACTGCAGGAACAAATTATACCTCCTCCTCCAGAGATGCCACTCTTGCTGTACTTCCGCAAAAGTGTCCAATACTGGCTCTTCCGAAGCGAGGAAATCTCTAGGACTCTGAACAAACATGCGTGAATTTATCCAAGCAAACGGGCGACGGATCTGAAAGCAGCAAAAAAATCGGGCGTCAGCACAATAGCATGGAGTTAAGGGCACGTACCCAAAGTATAGGTGAACCTTCAAGGTCCATTACCAGTGCTCGGAATGGTCTGTGCGTCCTGAACACCTGTCTTGCGAACATTGAGAGAAAGCCCCGCGGTTCTTCAACGATATACCCGAGCGAGGCTCCGGCAGGGTTGGCTGCGGAGTCAACTCTGGGGTTAAACGAAGAATTGTACAGTAGAGTGTCTGGACATACTTATAACATATCGGTTCGACTGCTCGAATCCTATGAAGATGTTAAGCATCTCAAGCTGTCTGAATAGAAGTGAGCCAGAGAAAGAAACTACAGTTCACAACTTTCACCACCTTGTAATAATGAGCTCGTCGTTGTTTACCAGCAGGTGCTTCAAGCCTGCCTCGGAATCAACAGTGGATTGCAGAAACCCGTTTTGCCTCCGAGGTTGTGGGTCCTCTCTAGAAGGTTTCTCTTCATAATCAGACGATGACGACCAACGATCCTCTGGAGGAGAGTCTGATTGTGGTCCGCGGGACAAATTACCTCTAGTGGAATTTCTCCCAAAACCAGTGGTACGATGAGGAAAACGAGAGAGGGCATATAACCGACACTGCTGTGCCAAAGGCGAGCATAACTGCCTTGGCAAGAAACGGTAGCCCGTGATGAACGTAGCCATTCGTGCCAGACCAGTGGGTACGGTCAAAGATGTTGATATGTTCAGTGGTAAATATTAGTACTAGTAGAGCCCGAGCCCAATGTTAGGCTGTGGCTATGTCCTCCGCGAGTAAAGCTTGGACTACTATACACCCTAAGCAGTGTAATGCAAAACAGCACGAACAACTCCCACAAGACTATGATAGTCAAATACCTGCTGACACGTCAAATAACTCGTTTGTACAGTGCTCACAACTTCGTCTCATATCTTCCTCCTCTGGAGAGATCTCCGAGACAAGTACCAGACTGCACTCAACAAACCCACCGGTGGGAGTAACCAGCTCACCACCCATGTCCACCCAATCGCCTTCCTGAGCTTTTCGACACACGAGAGCACCTCTCCATCCAGCTCCATGAGCGAACCTGAGTTATCAATAACAATGTCGGCGTATGCGACCTTTGCAGCAATTGAAAGCTGCGAATTGAGCCTAGAAGACGCATCTACATGGGTAGATCTGTCGCGGGCCATGAGGCGTTGGAGCTGAAGTTCCGGGGAGCTGCAAAGAACGGGCAATAGTGAAGCAGCTCACACGTGACAGATTGAGACTGCGAGGGGAGTCTGACATACCAGTACACCACGACGACCTTGCCCATCCACTTCCAAAGCCCTCCCTCGATCAACAGCGGGACATCGACCACAACCATTTTCTCGCCCTGGAGCCAAGCCTTGATGACTCCCCAAAAGATCTCTCGGGTCACGGCGGGGTGCACGATTCCATTGAGAATTTTCCGCTGTTTCCCATCGTTGAAGATGATACCGCCAAGTTTCTTGCGATCGATGGGACGTGTCCACCAGTCAAGTTGCTCATCTGGACTTTCGACAGTACCTGGCCCCGACACGGATGCAGGAGAGGTCAAGAGGATGCCCTTGCCGAAAACCTTGACAATTTGTTTGTGTGCACGGGTACCAGGCTCGACGATCCGTCTCGCAATGAGGTCAGCGTCAATTATTGGAATGTCATGAGAGGCAAGAAGCGCAGAGACGGTCGACTTTCCAGTTGCTATACCGCCTGTGAGACCTACAACTACATATAGGAAAGAAATAAAAGAGCATTAGGCTGGAAGAGAGGGAAAAACGAACCGAGCATCCGGGTTGTGCCAGGTTAACCAATTTATAGTATTTTGTCAAAGTCGAATTGTAATTGGTCGAGACCACATCCTTGCCGATTCCGAGACTTTTCACTTCCCTCGCGCTGGAGTGACGATGCTTCGGCGGCCGACCCTCCTCCGGATTCCAAGAAATGCGAGGTCTGCCGCAACAGCGCCTAGAATACAGGTGGGTAGCTGTGCGTGACTCATCAGTACGCGAAAAACTCACCCATGAGCATTGCCAGCCAGTTCAACCGAGGCAGGCTCTTCAGTCGGAACATGATAGGACTCCCGAGTCTGGAGCTTCTCGGCACGCGCCTCCTCACCTTACTTCACGACGATCTCAGATGAAACATAACGAGCGTGGTTCGTTCCGTTCCAATCCCCCCACTCCGCAACCTCAGCCCAGACCCCATCTTACATTGCGCCCATCGCCACCACAACCCAACGAATGTGGTTCCTTACGCCCTCTTACCTTCCAGTCCGAAACCGAGCCTGGCCTACCCTCGCGTTTGTCTAGATTGAAATTTAAAGAACGCATGTCCTTTCGTTCTGGTCACATGTTTCTAACCGGCGCAAAAAAGGGCAGCACATCGGAAAGGGATCAGTGGAAAGGAAGGAAAAAGGAAGGTGGTGACAGTCAGAAACCCCGGCCCAGCAAGCAAGTGCAAACGGATCTTTATATTCCGTCTACTGTTTCTGTTGGACAGTTAGCCAGGCTATTGAATGTTCGCTTGCGTATGGTCCATCGCTTCATCCACGCATAATTGACTGACATAATGTTGATCACAGGTACACTTCAGCGCAAGATGGATCAAGTAGGAATGCACGAGGAGTCTTCCTATGATTATGGTGGGCAGTTTTCATTCCCTTCGCCAGAGAAACTGAGCCGTCTCCGTAGTTTTGACCTCTGATTATGCCGCTCTACTAGTACAAGAGTTCGACCGAAATCCGGTAATTAACGATGAAGCTGCTTTCGACCTCTACCCTCCGTGAGCATGTTTCCTACTGATCTTGATGTTCTAAGCTTGCCTCCTTTCGGAATATTCATTAAAACTAGCATTTTTTGATAGACCAACCCCCGAAAACCTTCACCTTCTACCAACCCGTTCCCCAATTGTAGCCATAATGGGCCATGTCGATCATGGAAAAACCACCCTTCTCGATAATCTTCGTTCTTCTTCTGTTGCTTCTTCTGAGGCAGGCGGGATCACACAACATATCGGTGCTTTCTGTGTTCCGTTGGGCATGAGTAATGACTCCTCATCAGCACCAGAAAATGAACATCTGATCACGTTCCTGGACACTCCGGGCCATGCCGCCTTCTCTGCCATGCGTGCGCGCGGAACCTCGGTCACTGATATAGTTGTGTTGGTCGTCGCTGCCGATGATGGTGTCATGCCGCAAACGATCGAGGTCATTGACCTTGTTAAGCGTGAGAAGGAAGCAAGTAACATCGGAATGGTTGTTGCCATTAACAAGGTTGATAAACCTGAAGCTGATGTCGTATGTCATCCCTTCCGCACTTCTACGCTCCTCTTTCTCGCAACCCAGCATATTATACTCACTTTGCTTGATTCTTTGCGTGGTGTATAGGAAAAGACCAAACTTTCTTTACTCTCCGCCGGCGTTCCTCTGGAAGAGCATGGCGGGGATGTTCCTTGCGTTACTGTTTCCGGGCTTACTGGATCTGGACTACCGGAACTTGTTGAAACCATCGCCCTGGTTGCTGATATGATGGACCTTCGTGCAGAACGAGATTGCACTCCTGTTGGATATGTTCTCGAATCCAGGATACTCAAAGGGTTTGGGTGAGTGTTCGCTTCCACTTCCTGTCTTCATCTCGTCACGATTGTTAACCCATTTGCGCAGCCCTGTTGCAACCGTTCTTATGACCCGCGGTACACTTTCTCCGGGAACACCCCTTCTAGCGGGCACTTCCTCGTGCTCTACACGTCGTCTTCTTTCTCCGTCTTTAAAATCTATCACTTCTGCCGCACCTGGTACTCCTGTCCTCGTTACGGGTTGGAAAACGCTTCCAGCTGCTGGTGAAGAGGTCCTAGCGGGCAGCGAAGCCGACGTCAAGAAAGCATGTGCGAATCGGGAACGCAAACGAGATCTAGAGAGTGCTCTAGGCGATGTCGAGGCAATAAATGCTGCAAGGCAGGCAGACAAGGAGAGAGAAGAAAGAGAGCGAGAAATTGCGAGCATGGCGAGAAGGACTAATCGTGTCTCAACTATGGCCGCCAAAGATAATTCTGTGCAAGTCAAGAAATATCTTCGAATTGTTGTTAAAGGAGACGTCAGTGGGAGTGTCGAGGCTCTAGTCGGCGCAGTCAAGGATATTGGGAATCACCTTGCCGGTGTTAAAATCGTTTCCACCGGCGTGGGGGATGTTTCTGATTCTGACGTCATGATGGCGAAGGCGGCGGATGGTGAGTCTTGACCTAGACCTTTCTCTGTACGCTCGTTGATTTCCGTGTCAGCAATGATAATCGCATTTTCCGTCGGCATGCCACGAGCCGTTCGAGCTTCCGCCTCTCAGAATCATGTCCCAATTTATACTTCCGACATCATATACCGCATCATTGATGATATCAAGGATCGCGTCATATCTCTCCTGCCATGCACTTACGATGTCCAAGTCATCGGAGAGGCAACAGTCCTCCAGCTATTTAACATACAAATCAAGGGAACTAGTAAAATGATCGCTGGCTGCAGGGTGTCCCGAGGGGCTGTGCAACGATCGAACCCGGTTAGGGTAGTGCGAGAAGGGAAAGTTGTTCATGAAGGTGAGCATTGACAGGCTTACATCTCGGACACACTGAGTTGGAATTTGCCTCTAGGTTCTATAGATGCATTGAAGCAACTCAAACAGGACGTGGCAGAAGTTAGAAAGGGCTCGGAGTGCGGCGTTAGCTTACAGGACTTTGATAATCTCCGGGAGGGTGACGTTATCCAGATGTTCCAGAAAATAGAGATCCCAGCCCAGCTGTAATTTGTACGGCGCAAGATGCTGCGATTGCGATTGGGCCCGTATCACTGGTATAGAAATTCAATGAATTATGCGTGCCAAGCATCTCAGCGTCCATGGCAATCTCTTTATCTCTTTACGACGCTCGGTTTCTATTCTGCTCGTCGAGTATGATCTCTTTACCACCGATCGTACCAGTCCTACCCCCGACCCCAAATGTCAGGCTGATATTTCCAAGATCACGTGTCGTCTTCTCGAGGACAGTCCAGCTTCGGGTGTCCAACTTCTTTAAAGTGACCTCCACTTTGGTCCCAAAAAACTTGTATGAAGATCCTGTCGGCTCAACAGGGCCAAAGAGCTGAATTGTGCGCTTAAAGCGCTTCTGGGCAGGAAGATATAGATCGAGATGGACCTGCATATACTCTCGTGAGTAAGGCAACAGGGGGTTGATAACCATTCGCATAGCAGCGCCAACCTGTGTCTCTTCAACGATCACTTTACTTCTTTCCTTGTCAGCCTGTTTCGCAAATACGGACACGTGCACCTCGCTTGGCGTCTGATAATGATCTACACGGCATTCAGCAAGTTGTTCGGCCTAGTAGTTGTAAGGGTAGTCAGGGCCGCGATGGCGACGTAATAAAGTTAGTGCTGCTGCGCACCGACTCCTCCGATGCGCTCTGCTTGGGAACAAAAACATGGTAGCCCTTTTTGCATCCTTCGATCTTGAGAAATTCTTCAAATTCTAGGACTCGCCGTTTACAGCATAGATAACCCTGAACATCGCATGAGAATCCTCAGACACATGCAGAGTGATGTAGAAAGCAGTGTGCGAGCGACGTAATCCACGGGGTTACATACCTTGCTTCCCTCGTGGAAGATAGGCTGCGAAGTGAATAAATACGGTCAATGGGCGTGAGGCTATTACTAAGGGTGGCGGGGAATCCGAAACGTACTGGTGCCGGGTGGTAGGTGCACACAGTACCCTCGCCGTTTCCGATGCGATTTTCTGCGTCACTCACGAAAATTACCCTACAGCCTTTATGCCTGCATGCTGTACCAGGTACAACCACTACGTTTGGGTCATCTTCCTCTTCTATGTAAGAAGGGCCGGTAGATCCTGTGGGAAGAGGACACACGGACGTCTGTGGTCGATTCAGAAGTGTCCGTGGGGTTGAAAAGATTTCTTTCCCGTCCTTCGATTCCGTGACTGTGAGGATCTGTTTTGTAGTGGCTGTGGGCTTCGGCTCCTGAGGAGTGACCTGTGGTACTGCTTCCGTATGCACACCAATCTCACACCCCTTGCCAGTGTGATTGATGATCGTTAACGGAGAACCTGCTCAGCCCGGTAAGAAACATGCGTACAGGTATAGCCATGAATTCATCGAAGTCGAGAACCGGCTTGTTGATCTTTGAACAGCATGACCACGACTTTAGACCTTCGTGGAAGACCTGGTGAAAAAGCAGCAGCTCTGCATAGCCGATCTAACATGACTAGTAATCGAGACTCACCGGTGCTCCAGGGTGGTAGTGGCAACTCGTTTCAGTATTGTCTGCTGGTTCATATTCTTTGCCGCAGCCTTTTCGTGTGCAATGCGGCATGTTGATGGAGTGATTGCACGATAACGAGATATTCTAGTGTTGCGAACGCCAACCTAGCTGGCTTGTGCTCTATATCATCGAAGTGATCATTAAACCTGCAAAAACGTCTGTATTACGTAATACAGAGAATGTTCGCGAAAATGCAGGATCGTGACCATGTATCTATTGATTGCCGATCTGGCAACACCTATCTATCGGGCCACCGAAGAGTACAGGAAAACATGCACGCAATACACGAATGCGTCCCTGCACACTATGACTGTTGATTAGCCCCGTCCGCCAATGATTCCCGTTAGATGCAAAAACTTACGATCAAACAATATTTCAGAGAGACGCGTGATCCACCCTCCCAGGGAGCTCAGGAGTTCGCCGTCCTTGGTCCGAGTGCCACCCAGGATCTATTGATTTCGTTCGCTGCACCAGTACTAGGCCCGTCAGTGTCACCTGTACCATTCTTTCCTCGGAGTACCGTCCACCCGATGCCAATGCCGCGAACAACGGTAGCCGACGAGCGGTCAGCCACCAAGCCACCAAGGGGATATGTGCGGAATTCACCGCCAACCTGGCGGAAAGTAACACTAATCGACGATAGACGGGCAATACTAGTAGTAGTCTGCAGGGGTGTTACGGACATGTTCCAAGGGGAAAGATATATTCTCGCGTTCGAGATCTAATTCAATATAGGATCTCAGCCAGGCTCAGGGATGATTGCAGGTGGATCAGAAACGTTTCAGTGATATGAAGTAAGCCATCCATTATCTATTCGGTAAGGTGATTGAAACTGTGCATGAGTTTCAGTCCACTCCGTGCCAACGTCATGAAACACCATGGCATCAGTCGACTAAAGTTCCGCACACCGGATGTCAGAGGTTCAATGCTCAGCGCTCAGCCCCCCTGAGGTTTCAGGTCAGAAGGAAAGCCTCGGCGATGAATCTGCTACTCATGACGTGATCGTTTCTGCCATACAAACGAGTAGGTCCATCGTACTCTATAACTAAACTTTACTGATGGTATGCACCAACTTTGGGATCCGAGCAGGGTCAAACTCCACACAACGGAAACGAACATCCACAAAGCCCCGTGTTGTCCGCTCGGCCGATGAAGTAAATGCAAATTCAGCCCGGGGCCGGATCGCTGAACTATACCATGAACTGCATCACCTTCAAACTGCACCTGGTGGCGATCATCGAGAGGGTTTTGTAGGATGAGGATTGACAATATTGAATGGTCAACTGTGCAGTGAGCGCCACAACGTGTGCAACCATGTGGTCCAAGACAACTCGGACTTTCTCAGGTTTAACGTAACGAGTCCGTCACAACAGAATGCCACGGAACATGTGCACGAGAATCTCTGGTTTGCAAAGCGGCCGTGGAGCGTTCGCGATGCAGGCCCGATGACTTCCTTGCGAATGTGTCATCGACAAGGTTAATTAACCGGAACTCACTGGAACCACCATTAAGATGCACAGAATGATCAACACGGCTCTACTTGAAACGAAGATGCTCCATTGCTAAATGTACCATTCAACCGAATCCCGGACCAAATGATTCCCATACCAGAAAAGCCACGCCCCATGGACCAATGCGAGCAAGCGCCCGCAGCGCGGAAGAGATCCGCCGATGGACGTTAGGTTGTGACTCGGAATGCCCGGAAACACCTATTGAATGTTCACGGAAAAATGATGTTACGCCATCTTCCTGAAGTTTTTCCACCAAAACAGAGAATGATGACCGTCGGCTTCCCAGATGGGGTGCAACCGACTTCTCAAGGGTAATTACTCGGCGAGCCACATCCCATGGCTTACACAGGCTTTCATATACCAGCCCTGCCACCATACCACCACAGACCAATGTAAAAGCATGGGCAAATCGTGGTAGGTGGGGCGCTTGATTCGCTGACTGCAGCCTTTCAAGTAGTGGTACATCGTATGTCACGAGTTTGGCTTTGTTTGCCAATTTTCGAGTGACCTCGAAGACTGTGAAAAAAGCAGCGAAACCTGAGAACGAACAAATAAGTTGCATTGACTGATAGCTGAATTCGCTTACCAAAAACATCCTTCCCGCACCCCCACCACCACCCAGTCCATCCACGCCCAGCCATTTCGCTGACATCTTTCATCCAAATCCGAACTTGTCTGATATCTCTGATTTGACCAGATCTGCTTGTGATGTGCGTCGGCTGCGTTCCCCGGAAAACCTCCTTCCATGCATGGGACCACCCTTTGCCCGTACCACCCTCAATAGCGAGTCTCACATTTTCAACAGGTGCACCAACTAAGGCCTGCATACCACCCGCAGCAGCGCCTGACAGTGCAACCGTGAATATCGAATGAGCTCCAAGGCGAGATTCTAGATAACCAGAACATTCCATGTATGTGCTCCAGAGTACCGTACCTAGCACTGCATTGGCAAGCATTGGTGGTATGAAGTGCTTAGGTATCACCATCAACTAAAATATAGCATAAGCGCTGTTTCATACGGACTGAAGAAGTGCACACTACACCTTGACTCCTGATGAGTGACATGATATACTGAGGATTGAGTGTAGTACCATGTCGACTAGCATGCCCTCGGAGCGAGTGCCAACCGCTCACTGGGTTTGCAGATCATTAGGACAGGGAACCGTCATGGCGTGTGACTTGCCTTTTGACGGACGAAACAACCTCACTGGACGGGAGAAATACAAAGTGATCGCCCGCGTAGTCGTCCGAGCTAAAGCGGCGTAGAGAGGACTACCAGTGTGATCCTGACTGAGAGGCGGAACGACTTCATCACGGGGCATGGTCAGTCCGTCTGGGCGCTAATTTGTTAGGCTTTGTGAGACGCTAGTGAAAATGTTATCTGTGTTATATCATATTGCAACCTTTCCTACCTACAGCGTCTTGCAGCGTGTTGGTGGGTGAGACCGAAATAGTTGAGTGACTTGAGGTGACGAACATGTGGGATCCAAATTAGCCCATCAGAAATGTTTCACGCGTTATATGTATCCTCATTCTATGGCGCATTTTTCAAAACACTACGCCACACTGGCGTCCAATGTTAGGTCCCCCAGCAAGGTGTTGCCAGACGGGTTTACCTTTTTTCCAAGGTTCTTCAACGCTCACGAGCAGCGGCTACTACTGACGGCAGCCTTGAGCCAACTCGACACCACTGAAAGCATACGTGTTCGTAGGCTCCAGATTAATCATCGCGCCAGAAACCCGACCCCAAACAGTGATGTTGTCGAGCATTTGTTCTTGCCGAACTGCTGCTATACATTCCACGAGGTGCGTACATTGCCCACCTGGTCAACGTTTCTGCATTGAGCTGATCATCCAAGGGCCACTACGACAATGTTATTCGGCGTTATCGCGAAATGCGCCTCGCTTCTTGGCCAGAGTCCGAATTTCATGGCCTCACCCCAGTACTGGATCGCCTGCGATCCCTCTACCCTTCGAAAAACACGCAGACTCACCTATTGCATCTGGCCTCGTCTGGGGAAATCCTCCCACATATCGACAACATCTCTGCGAGCGGTAATTGGATCTTAGGTGTGAGCCTAGGGTCTACACGGACATTAAGGATGGAATCTCCAACCTCTGCAGCGTCAGAGAGCTTTGATATACCACTCCCTTCAGGTAGCGTTTATCTGCAGAGGTAATACATACGCCTCCACGACATTGTTAACCACGTACCAACTCTATCGTAGAGATGCTATTCGCTATCATTGGAGACATGCAATTTTGCCTTCGAAAGATAGGGAAACGGCTACGTGTGGGCAACGTATCAGTATAATGATCAGGGTACGTGTGTGGTGTGAATCTCCGCGCTGCCTCTTCTTAATTCCACCTAGGATTGCAGGGAAGATAATGCAGGGAAAGTGGACCCGGAGGCCAAACCAGCACCCACCGGTTTCCTGAGTAATTATGTAAAATGTGGTAGCTAATGAGATCAGGCTTCGCAGAAGCCAGAGCGGCCCCACAACTCTACGATTTCAGCTCTGGTTCTTGGTAGTGTATTCCAAAACGCATGCTGATGACCCTCGAACCCTCCTGACCACATCCCACATCAATACTCCGCATGCCACACGACCCTCTGAGGTTCGGTTTCGAACCTGTGAAACCTGTATTTTGTATTGGTTCGGATCGGATGTGAAACGACACTCGATTTGTTCCCGATGACGTTTGATCTACTTAACATTTGTTCGTGCGCACACAAATTCGGACACGATGTGAAGAGGCCGTCACTGACTGTGCTTCATGTAAGCGCATAAATGGGGTACTTCTAAGTTAGTCATGTAGAAGGTTGCCGGCCTCTGGGCTCGAGAATGGGGGGAATAAACACGAGCACCGTGATCATATAAGCGTTGCCTATGATGCAGCGGAAAACCAAGAATGTTAACTCCGATCCTACATGCGTGCTCAACGGCCTAGAACTCGATGTCAAACACTCGCTTGATCCCCTCCCCCCAAATTTGTCTTGTCAACCAGGGAAGGATTGGCAAGCGACTGCCTCTGTTTGCGGGTCTACCGGGCAGAACAGCGAAACGTGCAATCCGGATTTATGTACCGATTCCCAGAACCCTGGTAACTGGCACCATGCGGTTTGGAGACATGACAAGATTACCCATTTGATACGGTAATATTTGAAGTAGGGCGAAACACGACATGATGCGTATTAGGAACACTCCGCGGCTACAAGCGAATAAATAAATACATGCCGATGCGAAGCAGATTGATACAGTGTGGGGGATGTGAAGTCCATGCAATGGCTCTAACGAGTCTAATGAGATCTACAATGCAGATGAAATGTGCACCCGAATAACAACTTGACCTAGTTTACTTTTGAGACACTGGAAACACTATTCAACGTTGGCGTCAACTCGTCGGCGTTCGCGCTGCGCAATGTTCAAGACACTTACGGCAGACTGCGGTGACCTTCACCCCCCTCCAGTGCCACGACGACGATCTGCGTCCCCTACAAACTTCAGAATGTGGTGTGGCACGTATTGACGATGATGCTTACATCGGCAAGGCGGCTTGTGGACTGAACAATACCATATTTGATTTCACCAGCAGCTGTCCAGAAGAAAACTCGTGTGCCGTTCTGGGGCCCATGTTAACAACATTCAAAGCAGTGCCGAGGAGCGGAGTGGCGACTCACGGGGTACGCGTTCATAGCCAAAATAGTAGGTAGTGAACGGGGGGTTATGAAGGTCGTTGGGTACCATTGGCTGGTGGGTTCCACTCCTTATAAACCTCTGGTGAGTTGGATCTGACCTCCTTTCAAAATCGAGATCACTTGAAGTCCGAGCGGGGAGCGGTCGGTGATAGGACCTGGTGAACAGGCGTGCCTAATTTGTTCTTGCAGTCTGGAAGGGCCAGCTGTTTGGTATCGAATTCTAAGAATTTCGCTTATTGGGTTTGTGAAGAGCAGCTGTAACGACACATTACGAGCCAGCGAGCAGTTGCATAGCCGAGCTCAATTAATTCACGGACGACAGCTTGTCGCGTGACTCAGTACGCGTTTGAGATTCCTGATAAATCAAGTGCAACAATGTCTTGCTGTGAGTAATGAGAGTGTATGAAATCGTGAAGGTTGAGACGAAACGGCATCATGGAAGAAACGTAATATGCCTGAGGTCCCCAAGGACTCTGGTACTCACGGCCCACCCCGCGATGAGGCAGAATGACGCGTGGCAGACATATGCAGTCGGGCACACGTTTCCATCCTTGCATCAGTCGGACCTGATCCTCGGCCTAGTCCCAACAAGATTTCATCTTGGCGGAGCTCTGTAACTAAATGAACGGACCTCTGGTTAATGGATCTTGGTGAGGATCATGTACATACGCGTGCAGCCTTCTCAAGAAATGCGAGGTTCGCACTGACTGAATGAAGGGGCAATTATGCATGGGAAAAGCGGAGCTTCAGAAAGCTCGAATTTATTTATATAAATAATTCCTCGAAATTCTGATATCTCGTTGTCGGGCAACCTGAACTTGTTCGAGAACTCATTACATCGACTCCAACTGTAACGCGGAATGTCGGTCATTCTAGTGACGGGCTCATACGACCATGAAATCAGATTTTGGGAAGCTTGGAGTGGAATCTGCTCCCGCACTATTGCAAGGTCGGGGGAGTCTGGTGTGAGCGTCTTTTCAATCATATTGTACAGATCAAGTCATGCTCGCGTTCGTCATATCAGCAAGTAAATCGTCTCGCTATCTCTCCTGAGTAATCCAACCCCTTTTCTTGTGGAGGGTCTCGTTCACGCTCTGACTCTCAGCAAGCGTCTCTTGGCTGCAGCCATCCACAAGAAAGTGTACATTTACGAAATCGCTAGCACCTCCTCCACTCCGGTTGGTCCCTCTTCCCATTTCCGTGGCGCACGGATTAAAGCATGGAAATGAGTAGCTGACCTGTCTCGATGCTCACACCATGAATGTCACCTCCGTTTCCTTCCATAGTGAAGGGAAATGGTTAGTTACTGGTAGCGAGGATGGTACAATCAGGATATGGGACCTCAGGTACTCATTTACTTCCAAGCTCATTAATTTTCTCTTCAATCGTTTCTTCAGGAGTACACAAGTGCATCGTACATATGATAACGGCGCCCCTGGTATCCTTATCTTACCCCATTACTCCTTCGCGACAATGCTAAGACTTACTCAGTCAACGACGTTTGCGTTCATCCTAATCAAGGAGAACTTATCTCCTGCGATCAGGCTGGATGTATCAAGCAATGGGACCTATCTGAAAATCTCTGTTCGCACGAACTTGTATGTCGATTTTATTTCCTACCTTGTCATCCCTTAATACACGAATACAAGACCCCAGCCGGTGATGTACCCATCAGGTCAGTCAGCCTGGCTTCCGACGGATCGTGTTTGGTCGCTGGAAACAATAAGGCATGGCTATAACTCTGTCTTGACTTGGTGCTCATCATCCAAAATTAGGGCAAATGCTATGTCTGGAAAATTAACGAGGAAAAATCTGAGCTCCCAAGATACCAAGCCGTAACCAAGTTCAGCGCGCATAAAAAGTACATAACCCGTGTTCTTCTCAGTCCCGATGTTAGGTAAGTTATCTCAGTTACCTTTCTCCATCTGTCTGGGCTCATGCAGATACATTAGGTATCTTGCCACATGCTCTGCGGATACTACGGTGAAGATATGGTCTATATCTCAAAATTATGAATTGAAGCAAGAGAAAGTGCTCCAAGGCCATCAGCGATGGGTGTGGGATTGTGCCTTTAGTGCGGACTCGGCTTATCTGGTGACAGGTGAGAATTGTTGTTTGAATTGACATTTTTTTGGTGCATCCTGGTTAGCATCCTCGGATCATACCGCTCGACTCTGGGAGATGGCTTCTGGTGAGACTGTCCGACAGTATAATGGACATCACAAGGGTGCGTCAAGCTCGTGACTAAATGACCTCTTCATTGAGATACTTCCCCTAGCCGCAGTGTGTTGTGCGCTTCACGATGGAGCAGGCTGATTTCCTATCAAGGACTACCATCTAGTAGCCATCGGGTAAATGGGTATTTGGACATGAATGAAGTCATCTCGGCAATCGCCCTTTGAAGTTATTTTGCGATGAGCGACATATCGGCATACCCCAAATAGTTCCTCGGCTTTCAACATTTAAACCAATCTATGGTTCTTGAACTGACTCTCCTGTTCCATGGAGCTACCGAATCATGCGGATTTGCGATTGTTCTAATTCAGGATGTCCGAAGTTTCCGCACCACTCGAATCGGAATGGGTTAGGATTACGCGACGTTGGACTCTGAGTAGGTCGGCACAACGTCGAGTATGGATACAGGAAAATTGATGTCACGTCAACTCGTTTGGAAATATCGAACTTCTTGTGACCTCTCAAAAGGGGATCGCGGACAGGAGACAGGTAAGTGTTTCCCATTTCCTCGCGTTCACGTCCTCGGTCTATGCCCCCCATCAACTGCGTCTCTGGTATGGCAACTACTCTCCACATTTTGGTGAATTCACCAGTAAAGTCGACGCCTGTATATGAAAGCCTTGGAAATTCTGGTCCCTACAAACACCGCATAGCGTTTCTATGATGGAGTTCCATGTTTGGCCATGGACTGAGGGTTGTCGAGGCCCGTATCACGCTTCGCACGCCATCCATCAAACGTACCTCGTGTTCACCCTTGCAAGCTGATGCATTCGACTCGAGCTTGCTGGCTCTCTCGTGAGCTGAATGCCTTCTGGATGTGCCTATTGTAATCAAACGTAGCGGCTACACTGCTATTATGATTACCTTTGTGGTACTGGTAAGAGTCGATTTGTTGTGATCTACCAAGTCAAACAACTAAAGAGCCTCTGAAGGGCGGCTCAATAGTTCATGTTGGTCGAATAGCTCGGTCTCGCTGACAACAGCCAAACAATCGTGGAAACCCCTGTTAGCATCCGTGATTGGCTTCTTGGGCTTTTGGTCGGCTTTCCGCGGCGTGGTAGTAACAGCATGCATTTCATTTACCCGCTCTGTCTGAAACTTCGTGTTCTACAGTCTATCTGACGCCATCACTGGTGTAAACGGATCGCCAAGTCCTCTCATTTGTGTGATCACACCACTCAGACTGCAGACTGACAACATGATACCATGAATGGCCCCTAGCCATAGCATCAAGCACGTATTGATGTGTTTCTGTCATGATGGAGCTTCCGTTTGGCCCTTGCAGGGCATGCAACAACCACACAGCCACGCGTCGGTTAGCCTTTTTTCAGTGCTAGTGCTTCTCAGATGCTGGTCGATCGATGCGGTATTGTCCCCCGCGTTCCGAGGGCCAAGTCAATGTCCGCCACGCTCAGCCCAAAGCTTGGGGACACGAAGGTCCCTGTTGTACTCACTGAGCTCAGGGCGGCGTTACTCGCGAAATACCTCGCCTCCACTGCAAGGTAGGGGCTTCTCTCACGTTGCATGTGGACTCCCGGACTATTGCCTGTGTGCACAGCATAGCATTATGGGAATGTCGCGCGCCCCTTGCGATACGCCTAATTTCCGCCCACTGGAACACGGGACGGAGCATCCTGGGTGTTGGCGCAAGAACGGCCGTCTTGAGGGTCCCGTATTACATAACATGTCCAAAGATGGAATGGTGGCGGAGGTCCGCCGGCAATTCACGGAGGTCCGCCAGGGGCGTCGGCTATGATCGGCCCCACGGTTGATTTTATCAGCTCTGCGAGTTCCGGGTTTCCTCTTTGTTCTCCATTTTTTTCTATGGCGTACCCGGACGTCTCGCATCTACCTCCTCTGGTTTCTGAGGTATCGTCTCTGACAGACAGTGGTTTCTATTCTGTCCAGCGCAATCCCGATTCTTGGGATCGATCTCTCCCCGCAGATCAAGGTCTTTATCTCTCAGAGTATGAGAAAGACGCTTGTGGGGTAGGCTTCATCTGTCATATCAAAGGGGAGCAGAGTCACAAAATTGTATCCGATGCCCGTCAACTGCTTTGTGCCATGACCCATCGTGGTGCCACAGGAGCTGACAGCCGTGATGGTGACGGTGCTGGCGTCATGACTGGTATCCCCCACTTCTTTTTCAAACGAGAGGCTGAAAGGGACATTGGTTGCATTCTACCCGAACCCGGCGAGTATGCTGTCGGCAACGTCTTCTTCAAGGCCAACGATCCCATCCAGCTCCAGGGTTTCCAAGCGATCTTTGCCAACATCGCCAGTGGATTGGGTCTTCGTGTGCTTGGCTGGCGCGAAGTTCCGACTGACGGCACTATCCTTGGTCCTGCTGCCAGCAGCAAGGAGCCGGCAATTTTCCAACCTTTCGTTGTTCTTCGCGATCACTATGGTGACGGCACTACATGTCAGAACGGTGTTTTCGATGCCAAACTGTTTGAGCGCCAGCTTTACGTATTGCGCAAGCACGCCACCCATACTATGTTTGTCCTCTCATTCATTCAAACTAATGAACTTCGGTTAACTTCTCCACTTTCCCTGTATATAAAGTACGCTTGCCAAGGGATTCTACGTCTGTTCACTGTCCTCGAAAAATATCGTGTATAAGGGGCAACTTTCACCTCCCCAAGTATACAACTACTATCATGATCTCAATCATGTCTTGTATCATTCCCACTTTACTTTGGTGCATTCCCGATTCTCTACAAACACCTTCCCCTCGTGGGACCGTGCCCAACCAATGAGGTGGGCCGCCCATAATGGTCAGTATACATCATACCTCAAAATATCGGGCAGGATCTAATGCGCGACACTAGGCGAAATTAACACTGTCCGTGGCAACAAGAATTGGATGAGGGCTCGTGAAGGCGTACTTTCTTCAACGAGCTTCGGCGATCAACTCGACCTTCTTTATCCGATCATTGAAACCGGGGGATCTGACTCCGCTGCTTTCGATAACGTACTTGAACTACTCGTCGTGAATGGTGTTGTCACGTTGCCGGAAGCCGTCATGATGCTCATCCCAGAGGCGTGGCAAGGGAACGAGCACATGGAGTCTGAAAAACGGGCTTTTTATAACTGGGCCGCTTGCCTCCAAGAACCTTGGGACGGTCCTGCCCTCTTCACCTTCAGTGACGGTCGTTATTGCGGTGCTAATCTCGATCGCAATGGTTTGCGGCCGTGTCGTTTTGTCGTCAGCAATGATGACATCATGGTGTGCGCCTCCGAAGTTGGTGCAATCTACATCCCTCCGGAGAGGGTTGTACAGAAGGGTCGTCTGAAGCCTGGTCGCATGCTTCTCGTCGACACACTCGAAGGAAGAATTGTGGACGACAAGGAGCTCAAACGCAACACAGCTTCCAAGCAAAACTTTGCGTCATGGATTGAAGCTCATATCCTTCGTGTCCCGAACATCATCAAGCGTGTAATTCGCAGCAATGTTTCGATCGATCCCGTCATCGATAGTGCACCGCTGAGCAGCGATCCCAAGCTACTCGCGTTCGGCTATACGGTTGAACAGCTCAATCTTCTCATGCTCCCGATGGTTGAGAGTGGCAAGGAAGCACTAGGATCCATGGGGAACGACGCACCCATCGCTGTAATGGCCACGCAACCTCGTCTCATTTACGACTATTTCCGTCAGCTGTTTGCTCAGGTCACCAACCCGCCAATAGATCCAATTCGAGAGAGCATCGTCATGTCACTTGAAGCATACGTCGGCCCCGAGGGCAATCTTCTCGAGATGAAGCCTGAACAGTGCCACCGTATCCTCCTTCCTTCCCCGTTAATCTCTCTTGAAGAGATGAATGCTATGAAAAACCTGAAGGCCGCCTACGTTAACTGGCCTTCGATCACAATCGACATCACTTTCCAGAAGGAAGAAGGCATCCCCGGGTATCAGCTAGCCTTGCAGCGTGTCTGCAGCGAGGCAGCACAGGCCATCGAGGATGGCATCAAAGTCGTTGTTTTGTCAGATCGCGCCACTGGACCCTCTCGTGTCCCTCTGTCCGCGCTGGTTGCGTGCGGTGGCGTCCATCAACACCTCGTTCTGCAAAAGAAGCGTGCCAAGGTTGCGTTGATGGTTGAGACAGCCGAAGCTCGCGAAGTCCACCACATTTGCGTTCTGGTCGGGTATGGGGCGGACGCCGTTTGCCCGTGGTTAATGCTTGAAACGATACACAAAGTTGGTCGAGAAGGGCTGTGAGTTGACAAAGAAGTTTTGTATTTCAACGTGGTCTGACTCATTTTCAGCATCAAGGGTGGTGATAAGTCTGTCGAGGATTTGATAACCAACTATCGAAGCTCCATTGACAATGGAGTTCTCAAAGTTATGTCGAAAATGGGTATCTCTACTCTCCAGTCATACAAAGGAGCCCAGATTTTCGAAGCCCTCGGTCTGCACAGCGAAGTGGTGGAACGCTGTTTCACTGGGACTGCGTCTCGAGTTCAGGGTGCGACATTCGATTTACTGGCGCTAGATGCATTTGAGCTTCATGAACGTGGCTGGCCGACCCGAGAGACCATCTTACCCCCTGGTATGCCTGAATCAGGCGAGTACCACTGGCGAGATGGTGGCGAGGCGCACATCAATGATCCTGCAGGCGTCGCCAATTTGCAAGATGCCGTCAGGGAAAAGAATCAAACAGCGTACGATGCGTATGCTCGGAACGCTAATGAACAAGCGAAGAGCATCCACCTGCGGGGCCTACTCGATTTCCGCCTAGAAGATGCGACGCCAATCCCTATTGAGCAAGTCGAGCCCTGGAATGAAATTGTTCGACGTTTCGTTACTGGAGCTATGTCTTACGGATCGATCTCGATGGAAGCCCACTCTACCCTAGCTGTCGCCATGAATCGACTTGGCGGCAAGTCGAACACCGGTGAAGGTGGGGAGGATGCCGAAAGGTCCCAGGTCCTCCCTAATGGCGATACAATGCGGTCTGCAATCAAACAAGTTGCTTCCGGTCGCTTTGGTGTCACGTCCAACTACCTGGCTGATGCGGATGAACTGCAAATTAAGATGGCGCAGGGGGCCAAGCCAGGTGAAGGTGGTGAGCTTCCAGGCCACAAGGTGTCTGGTTCGATTGCCCGCACTCGTCACTCGACCGCCGGTGTTGGTTTGATATCACCTCCTCCCCATCATGACATTTACTCCATCGAGGACCTCAAGCAGCTTATTTACGACCTCAAGTGTTCGAATCCCCGTGCGCGCGTCTCGGTGAAACTCGTTTCGGAAGTTGGTGTAGGGATCGTCGCCAGCGGCGTCGCGAAAGCCAAAGCGGATCATATCTTGATTTCCGGTCATGATGGCGGCACCGGTGCCTCCCGCTGGACCAGTATCAAATATGCCGGTTTACCTTGGGAGCTCGGTCTCGCCGAAACTCATCAAACCCTCGTTCTGAACGACCTTCGGGGCCGCGTAACCGTTCAAACGGATGGTCAGATCCGGACCGGTCGCGATATAGCGATTGCTTGTTTGCTTGGTGCAGAGGAGTGGGGATTTGCCACGACGCCCCTCATTGCGATGGGTTGCATAATGATGCGCAAATGCCATTGTGAGTCTTTTTACTATATTCGCAATATCTTTGCCCACAATCGCCTGCAGTGAACACCTGCCCCGTTGGGATCGCCACTCAAGATCCTCAGCTCCGGGCGAAGTTCGCCGGTCAGCCAGAACAGGTTATCAACTTTTTCTACTACTTGGCGGAGGAACTTCGTACAATCATGGCGAAACTCGGTTTCCGCACTATCAATGAGATGGTTGGGCGTGCCGACATGCTGAAGGTCGATGAAAAACTTCGCACAGCCAAAACTGCCAGCCTTGATCTCTCTGCTGTGCTCAAACCTGCATGGCAGATGCGTCCTGGCGCTGCCACGTATCGTGTTCGCCAGCAAGATCACAAGCTTTATATCCGCCTCGACAACAAGTTTATCGACGAATCTGAGCCTGCACTCACCAAGGGTCTCCCCGTTCATATTGATTGCGAAGTGAAGAACACCGATCGCGCTCTGGGCACCTCATTGTCCCACCGTGTCTCCAAACTGTATGGTGAAGATGGCTTACCCAAGGATACCATTCATATTCGCATGCGCGGGTCCGCTGGTCAATCCTGTGGCGCGTTCCTCGCTCCAGGGATCACGATCGAGCTGGAAGGTGACGCCAACGATTACGTTGGCAAAGGGTTATCTGGGGGACGCCTTATCGTGTACCCTCCTAAGCAGTCGACTTTCAAAGCAGAGGAGAACATCATCATAGGCAATGTCTGCCTGTATGGTGCCACGTCGGGCGAAGCATTCATTCGAGGGATTGCCGCAGAGCGTTTTGCTGTTCGAAATTCGGGTGCGAACGCCGTCGTCGAAGGCACTGGAGACCACGGTTGCGAGTATATGACCGGTGGGCGAGTTGTGGTCCTTGGTACGACCGGCCGCAACTTCGCTGCGGGCATGAGTGGAGGCATAGCTTACGTTCTCGACATGGCTCACACGTTCACCTCCAAGGTTAACATGGAGATGGTAGAACTTGGCAAAGTTACAGACCCCAAGGAGATCGCTGCTCTTCGCAGTCTCATCGAGGACCATCGTCACTATACAGGTTCAGAAGTCGCCAACCGCGTTCTGAACGATTTCCACCATCTCCTTCCCCTATTCGTCCGCGTCATGCCCATGGATTACAAACGTGTCCTTGAAGAACAAGCTGCGAAAGAGAAGGAGGAGAAAATGCGATTGAGTGTTATTGATCTCGTGCCTTCTCGAACGGCCAGCCAGGTCGACCTTGCTTCCGAGGGTCTGGAAGACATCCTACTTCCTAAAGAACCTGCTCAGAACGCTCCTGCCCCATTCAAACGCCACGAACCTCCTGTTGGTGATATAGAAGATTCCCTCGTTGATGAATCGACTACCAAGCAACGACTCCACAAATTGGATAAAGCTCGTGGATTCATGAAGTATAAGCGACTCAACGAAGCCTACAGGCCTCCAAGGAAGCGAGTCAAGGACTGGAAGGAGATCTCCGGTCGTCTGACGGAAAGCGAACTCAAATACCAATCCGCCCGATGCATGGATTGCGGTGTTCCATTCTGCCAATCAGACACTGGCTGTCCGATTTCCAATATTATTCCCAAGTGGAATGACCTCGTCTTCAAGGGTCAATGGAAAGACGCGTTGAACCGGCTTCTTATGACAAACAACTTCCCTGAGTTCACGGGCCGTGTCTGCCCTGCGCCATGCGAAGGGGCATGCGTCCTTGGAATTAATGAGCAGCCCGTTGGCATCAAGAGCATCGAATGCGCCATTATCGACAAGGTGCGACAGCCTTGAGAGAGTTTTGCTTGTTCGCTGATCCTCGCGATTCAGGGCTTTGAAATGGGATGGATCGTCCCTAACCCGCCGTCGTTCCGCACAGGCAAGACAGTTGCCGTCATCGGATCTGGACCCGCGGGACTTGCTTGCGCAGACCAGCTCAACAAGGCCGGTCATTCCGTTATTGTATATGACCGCAATGATCGCATGGGTGGTCTTTTGATGTATGGCATCCCAAAGTGAGTATCTCCGACTCTCGCTCCCTTTGCACTGCTGAGCCGGTTTTAGCATGAAACTTGACAAGGCGATCGTAGAGCGGCGGCTGGACCTCATGGCTGCTGAGGGCGTTGTGAGCACCTTGATATGACTTGCCTTTCTTGTTGCTGACCCATGAAAGACGTTCGTTCCGAATGCTCATGTTGGCGTCAACGTCGACGCGGCCGCGTTGCACGAAGAGAATGATGCCGTCGTCGTCTGCACAGGGGCTACCTGGCCACGAGACCTGAAGATTCCCAACCGAAACGTCGACGGCATCCACTTTGCCATGGAATATCTTCAGGTGGGCCGACGTCCACTTTGGTCGTTTTCCCGCTGATGTTTGTCTAGTTGAATACGAAATCGCTTTTGGACTCTGAGTTGCAAAACGGCAGTTATATCAATGCCAGAGGCAAGGACGTCATCGTGATTGGCGGTGGTGATACGGGCAATGATTGCATTGGCACTGCAATGCGCCATGGGGCCAAGTCTGTGACAAACTTTGAGCTGTTGCCCAAGCCACCCGGTTCTCGTGGAAGGGACAACCCATGGCCACAGTGGCCCAGGTGGGTCCTATCGCATCTCTGGACCCATCCACTGCTCACCGTAGCGTGCAACACAGGATATTCAGGACTGACTACGGACACACCGAAGTGGCGGCCCACTTTGGAACTGGTGCGCCGTATGCAGTGCTACCCGATCGTGGCTCACGTTTCTTCAGATCCCCGTGAATACTGCATTTCTACCAAAGAGTTTGTCTTGGACGAGGGCGGGAAGCTGAAGGGACTGAATACTGGTGTGTTTCTTTCGTCGCTGTCTCTTTCGTGGGCTGGAGCTGACCTGCGACGTGCCAGTCCGCGTTGAGTGGACCAAAGACTCTGGGGGTCGCTGGAAGATGGAGGAAGTGCCTGGTTCGGACAAATTCTTCCCAGGTCAACTCGTCTTCCTCGCTCTCGGGTTCCTCGGGCCTCAGGCCGAGGTCATCAAGGCGCTCGGTGTGAAACAGGACGGACGCTCGAACATTCAAACACCCCCCAAAGTGCGCACGATCGGTCATGCTAAACTGGCGTAGAGCGCTTGCTGACGGTCCTCTCTAGAGGTACTCGACGAGCGTCGAGGGCGTGTTCGCCGCCGGGGACTGTCGCCGCGGACAGTCCCTCATCGTTTGGGGCATCAAGTGAGTGGTGTTGACGTGACGTCGATCGTCGTACTCAGGCGGAAACGATCCGTGTTTGCAGCGAGGGTCGTGGGGCGGCCGCTGAAGTGGACGCCTGGCTGAGCGATGGGTCTACCCGACTACCCAGCGCTGGGGGATTCAAAGCCAGGGTGAGCACATGCACCGGGGCGTGATCTCATCTGATGGGTTGGGACACAGACGTTCGTGCCACCTCCGAGCAAGTTGGCCAAGAGCCTGAACGTCGACGTGTAAGTGCTACAAAGGGGGGTTGTTGATCGCGAGGATGGCACGATCGAGGACGGATGATCTATATTATCTATGCGGTGTTGGATATAGAGCTTCGAGCCGATCATGGCAGATGATGCTTGATGGAGGCTCTTGGTTGTCGAACGCTTTGAGATCCAAAGTGTGGCCCTTGTTGGAATTGGTATACGGGCAAGTTTGTTTGTAGATCATGTAGGATCTGGGTATATAATCCCGTCTTTCACACTTTTTGCTGCGTGGCCCGTGGCCCCGATATGTGATTTCCAAATCTTTAGCAAAAGAGTACATTTCAACATGGCCAAGTATGTATGATACACCACGGTATCGGGTATTGTAAGGTAGTAACGATGTCAGTGTATAGTGGTAGCAATAAAGATCGGAATGCTGCGACGCTATTCTTCATAGATGCGAACGCAACCTTTGCCCCATTTTTCCATCACGGCACACCCGCCCTCGGTCGGCTGTGTGAAGGCGACTTGGCCTTTGGTAGGGTCGAGGGGACATGCATGTATAAAAGTAGCAGCCGCAGCAGATAGTAGATGGGTTGCGATGCCCTGACGGCGATGCGCCGAGGGGACAAACAGTCGGGTTATTCCCAATGGCGTGGGCAGTGGGCTAGGGTGACAAAACAGTCCGGAGCTCGCATCAACGGCCACGAGGGAGCGCGTTCGTGCGTCCACAGAGATGGTCGTTTTGGGGGTAGCGATGGCCATGGCGGTGGAGATACGCTGTGCGATAACGCAGCCTATAATCTTTTCTCGGTGGGAATTTGATGGCGCAGGGTGCAGGAAGAGGTATGCTTTGGAAGACTTGAGGGTCGACTCTGTCAGAGGGGGCGACGCGAGTGCCAGACTGATGGTTTCGAGCAGGTGGGTGAGCTGAATTCGCGTCAGGAGGGCGGTCGCAAGTGCCGTCATGGGCGGACCTTTGTTCCAATCTTTCCGCCCACCGTGGCGGGAAAGCAAATGATCCGGCCCTTGGTGCCGTCTCTGAGCTTGACGCCAGCGACGACTTCGTCCACGCCGGCCTTGAGGGCCTCGCGCTCCTCGTCCTTTCCCCACTCCATGCCCCTCTGTACTCTGCCGCAGTGGGAGCGGTGCAGGGCCTCGTCGTCCGGGGCACCTTTTGTGTAGGAGAGGCTGCAGAGGGGGCATGTTTTGAGGACGGACGAGTCGATCGCGAAATGAAGCTGTGTCAATGTCTGCTGGTTGGAGCGACGCGCGGTCTTGTATGGGACGGGCCGTTTCCTGGGTGGATGGGAGGAGCGGGTCATGGCGCACTCATCAGAGACGGCGAACGCGTCGCGTGGTCCGAGTGACCGGTCACGTGGTGCGTGTCCGCGATCCCCGGAATCCGCGGGTTTCCCACGTTCCCGGCCTGAATGCCTGATGTTCCGGACATTCCGTCTGGGTTTGCCACCTCTCCGTCGTTTCATTCATTCTCTCTTTTGATCCTCGTTTGGACCAGGTTTGGGTCCGAACCGTCACCCTAAAGCATGTCTCGCAGCCAGGGGACCCGCTCCCCCCACATTCCTTACGGCCAACTCCCCCTCGCACACGACTCACGGGACATCGTCTATCGCGATCCCCCGTCCCCTTCCAGCCTCGAATCACCCTCGGTCGAAATGACCAGCTTCCAGGACGGCGCGGTCGACGGCGCACCGCGCCCCCGTTTCCTCCCCATCGCCCGACACTTGGATGGTGGCGACGAGTACCGCGATTCTTTCCATACCTTCCATACCGCTCACTCCGCTCCCAACTCCTCGGTCTATGCCCTTCAGCACGACTCGGGTGCTGAGTTCTCCGAGTATCAGGATGACTCTGCCGTGAGCACGCCAGACCTCGTCCAGCCCCCTCGCTATCTCGAGGAGAAACGGACTGCTTATTCCTCTCCCGCCACAAAGTCTAAGCGTGCTCTGATTATCGTCGGATCTGTGATCGTGGCGACCCTCGTTATCGTCGCTGTCGCCGTACCAGTCTTCTTGACACTCAACAAGTCGAGGAACAGCGCCGCCACAGGCACCCCGAGTCCAACTCCAAGTGGCACGAGTGGTGGCAAGGTCGCCGCTGTCACCGGTGGGAACGGGAGCGCTGTCACCACCGAAAACGGGACCACCTTCACTTACATCAACCAGTTTGGCGGTACATGGTATTGGGATCCCAACGATCCTTTCAACAACAACGCGCAAGCAAACTCCTGGACACCACCTCTTAATCAGTCATTTAAATTCGGTACGGATAAGATCTTTGGGTTCGTCATCCTCGAATCCGTTTCATCCTGTGCGTCTGACAGGTACTGCCACCACAGCGTCAACCTCGGCGGCTGGCTTGTCACAGAACCGGTAAATTTCCAATATCTAGGCCGTGTTTCAACTAACCTTTCCCGTCCGCAGTTCATGCAAGTTTCCCACTGCATCTGGTTTGCCCTCGTACAACTGACGTCATGAACACAGCGTGCCGGCCCTCTACCAAAAATATCAGAACACAACCCCTCAGGCAGTCGACGAATGGACCCTCAGTCAAGCCATGGCCGCTGACACTGCCAACGGTGGTCTCAGTCAGTTGGAGACTCACTATCAGACATTCATTGTAGGACACTAGCCCCCAGTCTCTGTGTCGTGCCATCTCTTATTCTCCCGATAGACAGAGCAGGACTTTGCGGAAATCGCTGGTGCTGGGCTCAACTTCGTGAGACTTCCCTTGCCATATTGGGCCATTGAGACCCGCCCCGGCGAACCCTTCCTCCCCAAAACTTCCTGGAAGTGAGTACCGCATGGAGCCATGCTTCTCGTGGACTGACACGTCAAAGATACTTTTTGAAGGCGGTCCAGTGGGCACGCAAATACGGCATTCGCATCAACCTCGACTTCCATTCCCTCCCTGGCAGTCAGAACGGCTGGAACCACTCGGGAAAACTCGGCTCCATCAACGTGCTCAACGGTCCAATGGGATTTGCAAATGCGCAGCGATCCCTGGACTACATTCGGATAATTGCGGAATTCATCTCCCAGCCCGAGTATCGTGACGTTGTTGTGATATTCGGCATAACCAATGAACCTGAAGGACCCATAATCGGTCAGGATGCACTTTCCAGATAGTCAGTATCGTGCTCCTCCGATCGTCGTGGGTTTGTACGAGTGATCTTTTCAGCTACTTCCAGGCATATCAGAACGTCCGATTGGCATCTGGAATAGGAGAAGGAAAAGGGCCATATGTATCCTTTCATGATGGCTTCTTTGTCCTTGCGGACTGGGCAGGTTTCATGACCAATGGCGACCGCATCGCTCTCGACGATCATCCTTACATTTGTTTCAATGCTCAGTCTGATGCTCCAATCTCATCATACGCTCAGACTCCTTGTAATACTTGGTCCTCGAATTTCAACACGTCAATGGGCGCTTTCGGTCTCACGGCTGCAGGCGAATGGAGCAATGCTGTCACGGATTGTGGACTGTGGGTCAATGGCGTCGGCCTCGGTTCGCGCTACGAGGGGACTTATACCGGTGACTGGCCTGTCGTAGGCAGTTGCACTCCCTGGATTGACTATCAAAATTGGAACGCCACGACCAAGACAGGTATCATGAACTTTGCACTGGCAAGCATGGATGCTCTCCAGGTACGTACTTGCCTCTCATGCACGCGTGACCCTGTCACGACCCACCACGACAGAATTGGTTCTTTTGGACTTGGAAGATTGGTGCCTCTTCCAGTAGCGGGGTCGTTGAATCGCCGCAGTGGTCATATTCCCTTGGGTTACAAAATGGCTGGATGCCTCTTGACCCCCGCACAGCTTCCGGAACTTGCGCGGACAAGGGAATATGGAGCCCACCGCTTCAGGCCTGGCAAACAGGTGGAGCAGGTGCTGGTCAAATCCCGGCCTCCGTCAGCCAGGACTATGCCTGGCCACCTGCCACCATTAGTAATGCTGGAGCGGTGACTTCACTTCCATCCTACACACCCACCGGCAGTGTTGCCACGTTGCCACCACCCACTTTCACCGTCAGCTCGGGCAAGTCTCTCACAACTGCGAACGCTGGGGATGGATGGCAGAATCCCTCGGACACTGCTGGCGAGATGGTTCCTATTGCGACTTGCAGCTACCTTAACCCTTGGATTGGTCGAAGTGCGGCGCCTCCTTCGCCTTTGTGCCAGAGCTCTGGCCGCGCTGTCGCTATGTCTCGCATTACCCCTGCCCCTAAAGCAGCCTAGCCTATCTACGGCTTTCGCTTCTGGACTTTTTATATTGGTAAACTGTTTGTTTGTCGTTGGAAGGTCAGGTTTGTTATTTTTCGTTTGTTATCTTCGGGATTGTGTTTTGCCCATGGTACACCCAGGTTGGACTATGTATCTATACTCGATAATCAGGTTAACATCATTTGTCTCGTATATTTCGTTTATTACACAGGACGCAGATGCGAGCAGGTACCAGACGTTATTACGAGTCGCCAGTCTAGGGTACGGTGTTAAAGAATACATCCTAGTGTTCACCGCTAGTGGTGGCATAGCGATCTTCCAAATCTTCCTGTCCACCAAAGCCACCTTCGAAATCACGCTCGACGCTCGAAGAGGCTGTACTCGTTGCACCCTCTTCCCGAGCACACGACGCCTCCTAAATAAATAACGAGGAACGTCCAAGGTCAGCCCACCCGGGAACACCCGCGCTAGGAACCAGACTGGCACACCTTTGCCTTTTCATGGACGACACCTGTCGCTTCCTCCCCCCGTTCCTCGTCTTTCCACGTGGTGTCTGCCTACCAAAAAAGAAATAAAAATCGATGCGTTGGCAATACGACGGCATCTCAAACGGCAACTGCGTACGCGTGCCATGGCTGTCATCGATGCGAAAAAGTCAAGTCAACCAAGTCAACTTGGGGGCGATGTGAACTGTCTCTATCACGATGGCATCGCCATCTGAATCAAGTTTCAAGCTCAAGTTTAGGAGGGGCGTTGTCGCCACGTGTCTCAATTTTCAAAGGCGATGACGCGTCAAACTTGCGATCGGCTGGCGTGAAAAATACAGAAAAAAAGAAAAGAAAACCCCGCGTTTCCTGATCCTGATGTGTTGGCAACGGATCGCCAATCTCTTGTCCGGTATCCCGCTCACACACGCACCGTGCGCCATCGTCAGCCCCGAAAAAAAAAATGAAATCAAGTCAACAATTCATATAGGTCTCGTGCTTGGACGCAACACAAGAGAGAGGTCGCCGATTTCCAAAAAAAAATTTAAAAAAAAAAATTTAAAAAAAAGTAAAAAAAAGACGAGGGTTCGTGTGATCCGACCAAACGATGTAGAAGAGGGCGTAACATGTACTCATGTACTGTAATGCATGCGTTGGACAGCCCTGCTGCCAAGCAGAGATCTAAGGATACAAGATGGGGGTGTGTGACATCTCCGAGTCCGATGCATACGACATTGATGGGGGGTATCACCATGTTCACGTGAAGGGGAGCGTCGGCGGCGGTATCCTAGTCGTACATGATCGTGAGTCTGAAAGGGGAAAGATAGCCTAGGGTGATAGAGAAGTTATGGGGTTGCTGAAGACCCGTCTTGGAGGGGGTCCGCGTTGGGCGGCGCGCTTGAGCGCAGACTGAGAGATCTTGGCACATGACCAGACGCCTTCTCCGGGGGCCCGAGATGGGGGAGTATCGAGGCGTAATGATGTGTGGCGATGGGGTCGCGGTGACAATGGATTATGGACAAGGTATGTTTTGTGAGACAGTGACTGTGACGTATCATTGGCGGGCAAGTGCGACGGGCGCGATGAGGGTAGTGTAGAGTAGACCTTTGTCGTGGAGAATCGAGAAGCGATGGATATAAAGCTGAGTGTTGAGCCGCACAACGTTTTGAGGTCACCAGAGCTACGAGACAGGCTGTTACCCAATTCCACCAAAGTACGAAGCGAAGAACGAGGCGATAAGGCGGACGGAGGTGGGGTTTGGTCGGTAAGAATCCCGAGTTCATATGAAGCCTAAAGAACCCGTTGAACACGCGCTGAAACAATCGAAGTGGCTCTACGGACCTTTGAAATCCCCAGCGAGGAGCTAGAAGCAAAATGTACCGGTTGATGGTCGCCACCACGGAAGGCACGACGAAGGTCTCGAACGCCTGAAACGCGTCTCAACTTTGGTGCTTGAGCTACCGGTGAAGCTTCAACAGCTTCGCGAGGTTCGTGTTGTTCTGGGTCGATGGCATCCTCAGACGTAACAGGCAGTGACATGACCACAGCAGCGGTACGAGCGCGAAGCCTCTGTATGCGCTGGGCGGTCAGTTGGCCGGGTTCATGTAACGGATACAAAAAACCGGATTGACGCGACTCTGACAGTCGAGAAGAAAGGTCAGATCCTGAAACCGCGCAATTAACATCAGTCTCAGAGCCAGCTCGTTGAAGACGGGGGGAGACTCACGGTAAGAAAGGAGTGTTGCAGATGATGCGGTGCGTTGGTCCACATCACTATCGAGAGCGATATCGTCCAAGGGGTCCAGAAGACTGTCGAGGTCGGATTGCGAGGGTGAACCGTTCAGTGGCAGCGAGGTCGAAATATGGGCTCTGAGATGCCGTGTCCGTGTTGACGGACCAGCGCGTTGGGAAGAGCAAGAGGGGTCTGGCAGACGATGCTGCTTGCGAGATGGGATGGCCGTGAGGTCGTTGTTGCGCGACATGTCTTTCCTGTGAACGGTGCAGTTAGTAGTACAAGTTCAACCGTGGTTTGTTTGAGTGGTGTGAACGTAAGTTGATTTCTGGTCCACACCGGACCGTCGGTTAAATGAAACGGCCATGAGGCAGGTGGACATGGGAATCCAGAGAGCTCAATCCGGTCTGTTCAGCCGTCGAATCTGCGAAACGTACCGCTCTAAACCATTCGATTCCAGGCTCAGGGTAGTGCTGATGAGTCTGGTCAGTGCTAGTGAACTGTGAACACGATCACTGACTGAGCCAAACCTTTGTTTGGTAATTCACGTTCCGGGCCGAGCAGTGACGTACACCACTTGTTATGAACAGCCATGTTCGCTCGTAGGACACTCCTTGCACTAGACCAGCCACGCCTTCGACTCGCTCGCGCCGTAGTTTCAATCCCTGTGCATCCGTTGCGTGCGTCGGCGCCGTTTCGCGCTCCAGTGTCGCGACCCCAGCGACAGTTCTCCACATCGTCTCCTCTGCAGGTCCAATACACGCGATTCTCTAATACATATCATCACAATCGTCGCCCAGATCGAGACACGGTGACAAAGGTACTCGTGTTCGTCACCGCCGCAGGCGTGGTCTATTATGTTGCACAGTATGTCGTACGAACCCGTTTCGTCTGCGTTGTTTACGACCCCCCTTTGTCTCGTAGTCTCGAACAGGTACCAGAAACAGGCCGATGGCGGTTCATGGACATCAGTCCAAAATACGAAGCCGCGCTAGAGAAAGCCTCCTATGCGTCGTTGGTGTCGGAATTCGAGGGGAGGATTCTCCCCGCAAACCACCCCATAACGCGCCATGTCCACCGGGTCGTCTCGGGCCTGCTGGAGGCTTCCGACCTTGGTACCCTCGGTCCTAGCGAACTTTCGACATCGCGCGCCGCTGACGACGACTTTTGGCGCGATGACCCATTTGCCGCCGCACGCCCTCATCACTCTCCGGAAAGAGGTGACAAGGAATGGAATTTGCTCGTCGTCAATGACCCCAAGATCGTCAACGCCTTGGCGAGTTTCGGTGTGCATTGTAACAGGCAATCATCACGACCACTCAACTCCCCTCGTCAGGTACTATCGTCGTGTTCACCGGAATTCTACCCGTATGCAAGGATGAACAGGGATTGGCGGCTGTGGTCGGTCATGGTGTGTCCCTCTCTCTATCCACTTTTCAGATTCCATCTCACATCTCAGTTCAGAAATAGGTCACGCCGGTAACATACTTCCTATCCTCTCGTGAACGATACTCACCAGTTTTCAGTGGCCCGCCACGCCTCTGAACGCTATTCGTCCTCGAAAATCCTCATTCTATTGGCCATCTTGCTACAAGCGGTCGGCATCGACTTTGGCGTCGCTCGCATGCTCAACTACCTCTTGTTCAAACTGCCCAACTCGAGGACGCAAGAACTGGAAGGCAAGCGTCGCTTGTTGCGTCGGTGGACTCGACTGGGCTGATGTTGGCGACGGACAGCGGACACGCTCGGCATGCGGATCGCTGCGAAAGCGTGTTATGATCCTCGGTCTGCGGTAGAGTGAGTCTTTTTTTTTTCGCTTCAGCTTTGGTCGACGGTCTCTCCATGTTTTGGTTGTAGGATGCACACTCGCTTGGCGAGAGCGAGCGAGGATGGTGGCATGGGATTCAGTGTCGAGTTTTTACGCACCCATCCAGGGCCAGAGCGGCGCATCAAGGTGAGTTAAAAGTCGTAATGCTTGGTGCTTGGGAGTATGGAGCAACCTTTATCGTGTAGCACCTCGAAGAACTCGTCCCTGAAGCATACGAGATAATTGCCGCCAGCCCCCGATGTGCTGGTATTCGCGAGTCCATTGGACAATTCCTTGGAGGTATTACTCGGTGGAGTTGAAAGAAGGGGTTCGGGCAGGACGCCCTCGGTACATACGACTCTTATGTATGGTTGTTGCACGCCAAGCTATGCAGAACATGAAGCACTGATGGTCACAAGATTACGGTTCTAGAACATTACGGGGATACGATCACCGGAAATACATGAATAGCGAGTTGGCGAAAACGAGTGACAGTACCAGTCCTGGGACACTAAACGAGGGATGATACATTTGTGCTCCTGAAACATGATCTGCACCCGACGCAAGAGTCTTGTTATAGCCACATAAACCTGAGCCTTGGAGATCATCCATTGGGATAAGGACCACTGGGACACCCCCCTGAGCGTACTCTACATCGATCGTGCCGTTGCTACCCACTGGCCATTGGGTGCAGGTGAGAATACTACGCAGTAACCGCGGCCATCAGCACACGAGGGTCGCACCGAGTGACACTCACTTGAAGAGAGGCGTGTTCGTTGGGAACGGCGTGTATACCGGAATACTGGTGTTCTTGGGCTGAGGTAAAAACACATCAAACTTTTGATTCCAAAAGCATCTTCGTCACCGACACACCGGAGATCCAATGTTTGTCAAAACTGAGACCACGTTGCCCTTTAGGATGGCAATGCCGTCGTCGGTGGCCGCGAGGACTTGCATGGAACTATTCACCCAGTCGGTACTGTTTACTAAAAAGTTGCGGAACTGAGGGCAAGTTAGCTTGAGCAAAGCTGGTGGACAACTGCTCGTACCTGGTTCATCGTCGACATCAATTGGTACGCGGTGGTATTGGCATAGCTAGACGTCCACAGCGGCTCACGGTTCCACTTGGAGCGAATTAAGCTCTCGTAAGAGGTGAGAAGAGACACGGGGACTCTTACCGGGTCCTCACCCCCACTGAACCCCTGTTCCTGCCCATAATACACGATTGGTATGCTGTGATCGATGCTCAGAGAGGAAAGGTAGTCGCGGTTGGAACGACTCGCCCGTCTGACATGAAGTTGAAGATCATTGCGTTGCTAGTCACGTCAGACGTCTAAAAGAGGCCCGAGGACTCGTATTCCTTACTAAAGGCTTTGAGGGTCAACAGAAATGTTGTGCCAGCGAGGGTTATCCTGGTTCTCGATGAAGTTTCCGAGTAAGCTACAATCCTGGATAGCAATCATTACGCCAATCAATGATGGATCAAAATTGTCTTGATCACCTTGTATTTCTGCTTCGACTGAGCGATCATGTCCGTCAAAGCGGTGACGTTCTGCGGGCCAGGTATAGTAAATGTATTGACAAGGGCACCATACATGGGATAGTTTAGGACTGAATCCAAAGCATTGGGCCCTTGGAACGCAGCAGCATCACTAGGGAAATGGAATGTCAGGAAGGATATATGTAGTGATGGATTTCATACTCGACATCCATTTCGAGCACTTCACCAATGCAAAATACCCCCGCCGCAGCGCAAAATCCCGGCCAGAAGTCCATGTTGACGTGTCTATTGTCCATGAGGGATGGAGGTCGGGGGAGATTGGGAAGAAAGCTTACTTGGCGGCTAAACGGATGTGAGACTTGAGAGTGAAGAGGATGAAGAAGAGAGCGAACCGTCGATGCGAAGACCATCGATACTGTATTCGAGTACAAGGGACTGGATCCAGTCCTGGAATGCGGAAACCACAGTAGGATCTTCTGTGTTTATGTCCGCAAGGGGAACGATGGTATCGCCTAGCCAGCAACGTTCTTGGCTAGTGTCATTGGAGTAGTCCATGACACAGTAGGGGTGGAATTGTGACTGTACCGACGCGCAAGTGAGGAGGTATGGCAGTTAGGCGAGTTTGAGTCTGACCTCGTCCTTGAACATGTAAGTGGACAGGTTTGGGTTGGTCGAGGTGGCCATGACGTCGTTGACAACCACGTCTACCATGAGGTACCTTGAAGAGGGCGACGGAGTGAGCGATAGTAAAGCAGAGCGGACGACATACATTCCGCGATCGTGCAGTTCACGAGAGAGGGACTTCAAGTCGTCGGAGGTGCCGAATCTGTCGTTGAGCTTGGTCGCGTCGGCGACCCAGTATCCGTGGTATGCATCGCCGTAAGGGGTGGTTGACCCTTGATAATTCTGGGACACGGGACTGATCCAGACTGGAAGGAGCGAAAATGGCCGGGGAATGATGCGGAATGTGTGTCCGACGTACCTGCAGTGAAGCCTGCGTCCTGGATATAGTCGAGGTTTTGACGGAGACTGGTGCTGCTAAGAGGTGCTCGTCGGTCGGTAACACAAATACGCACGTGTTCCATGTACCACCACACCAGGTGCGCTTGCCTGGATCACAGCGTGTGGGGTCTGCTCCAGCAGACAGAGCGTAACGATCTATGATGACCCTCGAGACAATGAGACAAATGTTAGTGTGCAAAGCGGGCACGTTACTGGTATATGGAGCGGCCGCGCCAGTCGCTGGCAGAGGCGGCGAGCACGAGGGGAACGAACCACAAAACGATTAGCAACATGGGGCCGTTGAGGATCCATGATGTCCTTAGGCTTTTAACGAGGAGGATAAGATCAATCCGAGGTGCATCGCCACACACAGAAATGTCTCCGTCACTCACCCGCTACGGCGCGTCCGTCGTCGTCTGGGTCCTCGTTCTCTCCTTCCAGGCAAGTTCTTCCTCCTCCTCCTTCTCGTGTTCTCACCAATCCCTCGAACCTAGTATGGATACCATATTTCCGCACTCAACCAACTCCAGGCAGTCCTCACATGCCAGGGTGTCGTCCCCGGCTCATCCCACGGCCTCCCGACGTGTATACCAATGTCGGACGCTACATTTTCTTTTGTCACGTCCATGTTCACCGTCGGCGGTCTCTTTGGTTGTCTCTCTGCCAACATCGCCATGGATCGTTACGGCCGGAAGGGCGCGACCCGCTTCAGTGCCCTGTTCAACACGGCCGGCGCAGCCATCTCCGGATTGGCCCCTTCAGTTGCCCCGATGGCTCTGGGAAGGTTCGAATCCACCCCCAATTTCACAACGTATGACCGACAATTCCACTTCCCAGATGTCTCGTCGGTGTCGCCGCTGGAATTGGTATTTGTGTTGGCCCCATTTACCTTTCCGAGATCGCACCACCCCAGATCAAAGGCAGTCTGGGTAATCCTCCTTCTTCCTTCACCATCTCCAGTGGTTCACATGCAACGTAGGTGTCCTGACCCAATTGGCCATCGTTGTCGGAATCCTCGTCACACAACTAATGGGGTTCGGTCTCGCCACTCCTACTCAGTGGCGTCTGGTTCTCTTCATCTCTGCTGCCATTTCAGCAGTCCAGTACCTCCTCGCGCCGGCGATCGTGGAATCACCCGCTTATCTCATCCGGAACGGTCTCACCACTGAACGCAAGGCAGCCATTCGTTTGTTGTGGGGACACCAATCCGAGGATGCTCGACAAGACCGTAAGCTCATTACCTACTTCTTTGTCCGTGCTGACCTCCCTGCTTAGCTGAGGATCTCAGCGAGGAGCCACTTCTCACATCAAGCAACGAGGCCGATGGAGTCCCTCGCACGGAACAACCTGCGGCGGTCACCATTCCTCAACTTCTCTCTTCTCCCGAGCTCCGGAAACCTCTCCTCGCCGTCGTATTTGCGATGATATCTCAACAAGTATCCGGTATGGTTCTCGTTCTCGTTCTTTTGAACCTCGCTCTCTTACGGATCAAACACAGGTATCAATGCTGGTAGGACGTTCACCTAATGCACCCACCCCTAACATGCTTATCACATAACAGTCCTTTACTATAGCAACAACATTCTCTCGAAATCACTCCCCGAGCTCGCCGCATACGTGTCACTAGGGATCTCAGTCGTCAATGTTCTCATGACCTTTCCTCCGATATTCCTGATTGAGGTAGGCAAGTTGCCGAGTGCGATTGGCACTACATTAACACAATAGAATAGCGTGTCGGCAGAAAACGACTGTTTCGCTGGTCTGTTGGTGGTGCACTCTTATCTCATCTGGCTGTGGGCTATGGCCTGAATTCAGGTTGGGTCGCCATCACGAGCATTGCGATCACTACCTTTGTCATGTGGGTGCTCGTCGAGATCCTCCTTCCCGTGTTGACCTTATCCGGCAGGTCGTTTGCTATTGGGCTTGGACCCATCCCATTTGTGATTATTCCAGAGGTGGCGCCGCTCCACGTGAGTGCTCACGATCGCAGAACGACCTCTTGATTGATGATTTCCATTCGCGTAGGCTGTTTCTGCGATATCGTCGGTAGGGCTCTCCATGAACTGTAAGTCGGACAGGCGGTTTACATGCGACTCCCTCACGTTCTGCAGGGATCATCAACTTTTTCGTTGGCCTCGTTTTCCTGCAAGTGCGGAACCTGCTTGCGCACGGAGATCCGATGAAGGAAGGGAGGGTGTTTTACGTGTTTGCGGGGGTCTTGTTCTGCTCGGCGTGGTATTTCTTGAGGTTGTACTGAGGTTGAGCAACCCTTGTACCCTTGTTACATATTCATATTTAATGAGATATGTGGTGTTACTTGAAATATATCATCATCTTCCGCTTTGTCGTTGTTTCATCTATGCCTCATTTTGTAGGACGTACGAATAGGATACCACAGCTGCTAGCCATTAAATGGCTTCTCAGTCACGTTCAAGAATCGACTCTCCATGCTATATCCAGTTTGCTCAATTGAAACAAGAAGCGAAATGCAGTACATTAGGTCTAATGAGTTTATTTGCCAAGCAGAGACATCATTCAAATAGATACTACTTCGATCTAGGTCGTTTCTTTGGTTGCCCGCGCTTGCCTTCCAACTTTCTTGGGTTTGACCAATTCCTCCTCTTCGTCCTCCTCACCGTCCTCCAC